>CAJPEV010002805.1:0-38637 GCA_905338385.1 Darwinula stevensoni | reverse complement strand
CCGCAGCACGCTACAGGGGTACGGCTGGGAAGTGATCTGTCACCCACCGTACTCCCCGGACCTTGCCCCTTCTGACTATCATCTATTCCGATCGCTGAAAAATCACCTGGCTGGGAGGAGCTTCACCAATCGACAGGCCATGGAAACCGGCCTCGACTTCTTCGCCTCGAAGCCCAAGTCCTTCTACAGAGAAGGCATCCATGACCTGCCCAGAAGATGGACGAAGGTCATCTGCTACTATGGCGAATATGTGGTCGATTAGGCCTCGCTTGTTGCAAAGCTCTAAAGTTGAGAAAATAAAGTTGTCAATACCGACAGGACTTTTGCAACAACCTAATATATAGGGAAGGAAACATTGGAATAAAGGAGATTGTAATAGCTGGATGTAAACTTTATTGATAACGTTATGATCCGTTATAACGGAACGGAACGTTTTCCCTACAGTTCCGACGCCCTGGAAAACAGAGGTATACTATCCCAAAGAGGCGTTACCAATTTAGACTTTTCGACAAGACCTCATGTGTAGCATACTTTCACTTCATTCCGTGTATTTTTGCCCCAAGACCATCCACTCATGGAGTGTTTTCAGTGAAAATGTGATATCGAAAGTAAATACGCGAGTTTGTAGATGAAACTCAGTGCCCCTTCCTTTCTCGATCGTCTATAGGTTTACGGTCTCTATAAAAATAGAAAGGAGTCCCTCTCTCTAACATTTATTAAAAGGGAAAGAGTTGCTAATAAGTGAATACATCATGGTTTCCAGCGTAACGCTGGTTAACATAGAGCCACTAATTGTTAGCGTGTGTAAGAACCTTTCACTTTAAAGACGCGTCTTGAAATCATGTAGACACGTGTATCCTTCGCATTTATCCAGAGCAATTTTTTAGCGACTTCGATTCTCATGAAGCAAACCTCCTTTATTTCCAGCAAAGCATCGCAAGTGCTCGTGCGCAGCCCGTCAGTCGGCATGGAGAATTTTGAGCACCGTGAATCACGCGATTCGATATTTCTTTCTGTGAGGGCTCAAGGGCGAAAGACGCGGATATGCAGCAGACGTTGGGAAATGATTCGTCGAGTTATTCGACGGTGAAAAAGTTGGTAGCAAATTTCAAACGCGGAAGAGAGAGCTCGGAATAAGAAGCCTGCAGTGGACGTCCTGTCACAGCCACAAAATGGGAAAACATTAAAGCTGTGCATCATCGTGGGCAAAAAAATCGACGCTGTACGATGACCAATGTGGTTATCCCACGATTGGCACTTTTCAGCCACCCCTCGTAAGTGCAGGGAAAATGTGTAAAATTCGCTGTCTCGCGTATGTTTGAACTTCGGTAGGCACTCGGACGGATTGCGATTCCTACCCTTTAATTTCGTCATTTCGCAGAATACTCGTATATCTCTGTCCTCTGATTTCTCTGAGTTCAAAAGGGCAGCTGTTCTGTACCTCCCCAGTCTGCGCTACAATATTGACTCGACGTTGAGAAGTTACTGACGATGTTGATGGGATCTTCATGCTGATGATCCAATGCATAGTCAACTTTAATGCGATGGTTAAAATATAAGCATTGCGTGGACATTGTCATGTCAACATTCCATCGACATGCGTCAGGCGAGACATCTCGCGAGACATTCAAACAAAGAAGGTTTCCTTATCCCAACGCCAGGTGGCGACAAATCTCCAAAGCAAGGAGTTTCCATGCATATTTATATATATACGACCGGCACGCGTACCCAGTACTTGTGGAAGGGTGATTAAGATATCTGAATTTCTGGAGAAGTTAGAGGAATTGGGAAACCGAACCCAATTAGACACATTGTAATTCAGGCCCTGGAGATGGCGATAAAAAAATTCTTAAGTTCGTGTGACTCAATGAGACTCCTTCGCTTTCACTAGAAAATAAACTCTAATCGGATCTTGCGGGTTCCGCGGAAGTATGCATAGTGTGGCAACCAATCAATTTCTCCTCGGCTGCAAACACTCTGCTGTCTTCTTGCATCCGCGAGACTGGGATGTCTCCATCAAATCTCGCAAAAAAGTCTACATATGTCGTGATGGGAGAAGGGCATCCCTAATTTCGATACTGACGGAGTGGAAATCTCGCTGATTATTCATGGAATACTTCGGCAATCAAATGGCGCATGCTCACCCGTGTTAGTGTCCCAACATGTATTGCGCATGCGCCATTTGACTGTCGCATGCACAGCATATGTTGAGACATTGATGAGGAAGGATCCAATTTGACATTGAGGTAATGTTAACTCGATGTGGCAATGAATGCTCTTCAACATCGACTCAGCATTGTGGATGTTGAAGCTTCATGGTTGTTGCAACGTTGCATCAATATTGCTGTGCTGACTGGGATACGAGGGTCACTCTGAAAGTTTCCGGAAGCGGCCTTCTTATACAGGTTAATAATTTTTCTATTAATTTTTCTAATAATCTCAGGCTAATAATTTTTCTCCAAGTTAGGACAATCAGTATAAGCCCATGCAAAAACGTTCAGAATTAATTGTTGCCTTTTTTTATACTTCCTGTGTTCAGGGATTCTTAGAATTCAATATGAATTTGTTACGTAAACATTTCCGAGCGATGATTTTCAATTATTGAAAAGTGGACTAGGCCCAAAGGAGAGTCTTGAACGCCTGCAACAGGCCCTTGCAGAGGAAGCACCAACTCGTAGTACAATCTTTGAATGGTTCGCAGAGTTTCAGAGGGGAAGGGTGTCCTTGAAGGATGAGCCTCGCTATGGCTGGCCATCAACTGCAGTGACATGAAAATGTAGTCATTGCACGGAAGACGGTTGAAGGAGACAATCGAATTGCATATGAGGACATTCATGCACTACTTGGGATTGGGTCAGCAGCAGTGAACGACATCCTGCTGACATCTTGGTCCTAGGAGGGTCACCAGCTGAAGGGTCCCTCATGATTTCACCCCAAGCCAAAAGGAGGCCTGGGTGCAATGACGTGAATTCATGCTCCTGAAGTCCAACTCTGTGTCTGCAAAAGCCATCTATGACATCATCACATATGGTGAGTCCTGGATATATCAATTTCACCCAGAGACAACGCGTCAATCCACTGTATGGCTCCTCCCTTGTGAACTGACTCCGACCAAGATCAAGAGGCCTAGAAGCCTGGGAAGACTGATGGTGGCTAATTTCTTCTTTTTTACCATACCTCTTCACGGTCAAAAGACTGTGACCTCAAAGTGGTACGTAGAATCCTGCCTCCCAAAGGTGTCCACATCTTTGAAGAATCAGAGGCCCAAGTCACCCTTGAAATCATGAATGCTCCATCATGACAACGCGCCTACTTACACAGCCGTCTTCAAACCGGATTTCCAGCATGGGTCTGGCATCTGGGTGCTCCCACATCCACCCTTTAGTCCAGACCTGGCCATATGTGACTTCTTTCCCTTTCCAAGAGTTGAAGAATCGCTTCGTGGACAACGTTTTCAGTCTCCAGAAGTAGATGATGCTGAATGTATTTTAGTTTTCCCGGGTATCCCAACCTCTGAGTGGAATAATGCTTTGAGAAATGGTTTGCAAAGCTGAGAAAGTGCATTAACGCTCAGAGAGAGTACTTCGAAAAGGTGTAATGATTCAGTAACATCCAGAAGTATTCGGTTGTCCGTATCCGGAAAATTTTAGCGTCCCTCGTATCTTAATATTTTGTTTGCTCCCCGTTCCTATCTGGAGGGTTAAATCGCAATGGGGCCTCCTTATTTCTCAGGGTAATACCTTGCTCTTTATCCCTCAACGTCCACCTCGCATTCGCATCTTCGCCACGCATGAGATGGCGTTACTTCAAGGTAATGCCTTGAGTTTCAGTTTATTCTTCAGGAACCTGGGGTACTCCCCATGGTGGAAGTACGTCGCGATCGACTCGTAGAAATAGCCAGCAGTTCCTCCAGATACGCTTTCTTCACATGAGAGCTACTAAACTGGTACAACTTTACTCTTGACGCACGTCCTTTTGTGCTTCAATTACTGTACCGATAAGTTTAGGACAGATCAATAAATGCTTCAAAGAAGTGGTAATCTCCCATTTTGACCCTGGAAGCATGACTGGAAAAGAGTTCGTGCCTAGAACCTATTGCAGTCTCAGCTCTCAATAGTCATTTTCACGTGACAATAGCGACAAACGTGACAAAAACCCAATAACCAGAGGTGGAGAAATGAAAATATCCCGGTAAAAGCCGGGAGAGGCTCAGGCGCCTTGAGCCCATCCCCATCCGACCTCCGAGTTCCGAGAAGGGCCAAGACCAAACCAAATGCAAGTGAACGCGTTCTTCAAAGAGCTAAGTTATAGAATAAAGAAGTCGTGACGTCGTTAGGAAAGACCTGTGATACGACATGAGTCTCTGCTGGTATCTCCTAAAAGTGTCCTCGTTATTATGTTCTCAGGCTCGGCCGAGCTGAACCAGGAGCCGGAAGATGACATAAATTCTGATCTTCGACCATTAAATGGCATTTCGAAAGATCTCGATCACAGGAAAAGAAGCAAGGCAGGCAATGACGGCGGTGAGACAAGGGAATGCCTTATCCTAGAGAGATTACAACCGTGATTTCCCCCATCTTTATGTCCCTGTATCAGTCGGGTACTTTGGCTTAGAACCTTGATCGCCTAGAAGCTTATCTGGTGATGGCTTTATGGCTAAGTAATCTAACTAGACTTGACATTCCTCAGATTTTAAAAGCAATACAGTGTTCATTGCCATTTTACTGAAGCGAAGAATAAATCTGGATTTACATAACCTCCAAAAAGTGTGCTGGAAGGAGATATTTACACAAAAAGTATATATTTCATAAAATTAGAACGCCAATAGCAACATGGTTGCCAAATGTTAGTTTAATCTTTTTTACGTATAACTGGAGCGATTAGCCTTCAGGAAAAGCGTCTAACTCAAAAATAGTGCCCTGAGGATAAGAATCATGAAAATCAATATATCCCGAAGATATCATCACGTCAGCTTATTCTGTGCCGTGTTTCACCTTCTACTTCTGAGGGATGTGTCTTAAAAGTGAAAATTTTCGTAAATTGGCAAATAAAGAGGCACGTTCATGCTTCTCTTTAATTTTACTTTTCGCTCCCTTTGACTGAAACGAAAAAAAATTCATTTGAAAATGTCTCCCTGAAAAAAGTGACTCTTGGTATATATCTGAAAATTGAAATTTCTCCAGAAATCACCTTATCAATAGGCATTTTCATGTCAATTTTCAGCTTTCCCTGTCTTTACGTTTGTCCGAAAGAAAATAAATTAGTTTAAAATATCCTCCTGAATAAAACGTCCCAGGGGCATTTATCTCCAAATTCATATTTTTTCTGAACACCACATCTCAATAACTACTCAATAACGTACCATGTCTCAGATTTCTTATTTCTCTAGAACATGGTTAAATTATCGTCATTCAGTCATTCAGTCATTCATTGACTCAGTCACGATCGCCCATGTATAGGGTGATTTAAAACAAACCGCTATGGGTCATTCCATGTGAAATAAACACAAAAAAATTGACATGACCCCCCTGATTTCCATGAAATTTGCTGTACTTGTAGGGGCTATTGAAAACCATTCCATGTCAAATTGCCGCTCTCTAATTGAAGTACTTCCTGAGATGTAGCAATTTCAAAGTAGCTAAAAGCGACTAATTTTGGTTCTAGTCGTCATCGCTTAAGTGCGCATAAATTTTTCTTTAATCAGCATCGAAAACCGACATTGGTGTAATTTCAAAGGGCTCTTCATGTCCTTTCAAATAATTTGGCATTGAAGGCTCTGCAGTTAAAATAAAGGTCAAAGGATCTGACCTCTGACCTTTAATTACAGAAAGAGGCATTTTTTATTTCCTTTGAAAGATTACCATACTATTTCTAATCATTTCTGCTATAGTGCTCAAATTTTCAATTTGGGACTGCCATGATATCAGGAGATACAAACAGTAGAGTGATGGAAGGTACATAAAAATCCCCAGACAATTGCCTAAAAGTAAAAATACCAGTGACTGTTAGCTGACTATTCCTTTAAAAGAGCATAATTCAAACTAAAACTGGACAAAGTTAAAGGACACCCCGTTATTCATGACTGAAGCTTTCCAGTTTCAAGATCATTTCGCAGGACAGTGACTTCCTCTTATTTTGAAGCAGATGGGAAGGAATACGTTTTCATGGCAACTTTTTCCTCATCTATGAAATAAAAGAATGAAGCCTTTGTGTTCCAGGAATCGTGGGTGATTGCACAAATATTTTTCCTAGGAGCTTAGCCTCTCCTTTAGTCTTCCAAGCTGCAATACTTGAAGTAATGATTGGGATGTTCTCAACTGCCAACAGGAGCATATGAAGCGTCATTATATGTTGGTTGTATGGTCGTTGGAGACTGGCACTTGAAGCCAACCTCGTTACTGTCCCTCCAACTCCTCAAAGACTCCTTTTCCATGGCAGGTGCCTGAGAAGTGCCTCTCACTTGGAAAACCAAAACCTGCTTCGTTATGGCATAGGCTGAGAAAAAATTCCCTGATAGTTTTAGTGCGAAAGCAGATCCATCTGAGAAGTTGGAGATTTTTCGTGGAACAGAAACAAATTAATCCTTCAGGAAGTCAGGATGCGCACAACTTGTGTTGGTTTTTCCGAATGCTCCAACTTCGTGGAAGTACTGTCAGGACTGAATGAACACCTTCTCACTTCTGTCTGTGGACGCTCGGAATTTTCCATTCAATGAGTTAATGATTACATTTTCTGTTAGCCTTTCATCATCATCTCCGTCATCTGATTCCACATTAAGTAACTTCCTCTTCAGAACACCCCCAATCTTCTTCAACTTCTCTATTGGATATTTCGCTTGTGTAAGCTCAGATAATAGGAGACTCTCTAATCGAATGCAAATTTTTATTAATTCTGGCGTCCTATTTTGCTTATAGGAGACCTTATCAACCACGTTAGTATGGCTCCTTGGACTAGGCTCTCATTGACTTGATATGGATTATGATCTACTCCACTCCCATTCAGAGCAAGAATCGCAGGGGAAAGTAGAGTTCATAGATTATCCCTGCGTGTCATACCTCATCAAATGCTTTGATAACTTCAAAGAGGAGAGCAAAGAGATGTTTTTATTCTGTTGTCAGCCTCGAGCGCGTCGTGGTGGAGTTGAACGAGCTAATCGGTGATGCATAAATAAGGTCGAAAGCTTGGTTGCCAAGGAGTTAGAAGATTTAGAGATTCCAGATTGTTTTGTACTCGAACGGTTAGAGTTCTTTCAATGAGATTTTGAAGAGAGCTAAGAAGACTGATGGGGCGGTAGGAAGAGGGATCTGAGGGATCTTTATCGCGTTTGGGTATCACAGTTGCGTTAGCGGACTTCCATGCGCGGAGGACGTGGCCGAGATTAAGAGAGGCGTTATATGTTAGATGAAGGAGCTGGAGGGCTTCTTCTGGGAGGCGTTTGAGAGAAGCTACGAAGATGTTATCTCGGCCAGGAACTCAATTGGGCGATATTTCAACACGTTGACGACCAGCCTATTTTTGCTTGTCCGCCGCGTGGGACCACGCGCATTATTGGATCGATGATAGAATGGCAATATTGGGAGGCCAATATTTAGCCAATGTTTAGCCGATCGCAAGATGACAACGTGCCCAATGTTGGAGCAGCATTGAGGCAATATCTAGTACTACTGGCGTGGAGTGTAGGTCAAAGTTCAAGATGGGTTAAACATTCCCCAGGAAGCACAGACACGTTCCATATTAAAACTTCTGAACAGCGATTCAATTTTTTATGGCGCTTTGCAGTTTTCATGTTGCGACACGTTCTAAGAATCCCTGATAAATGATGCAGCTGCATGTCGAAGCAGAAGCATTCCATCAACGTTGGTTGGTAACATTGGGTAGGTTCTCTGTCGTTTCTTGGAAAAAAAAGGATTCCCTATTTGACGATGCATGCTCCATGATAGCACCAGAAATGTTCAAAAACTCCATTTAATAAGGTATTATAGCGATAACGCTGCTAAGACAGTCATGCAACATTAGACTTGGACCTTCACCGTTCATGCCACTGTATTGACACTGGTTGAACGTTCCCACAACGCCACTATGTTTGCTGGGTTTCTCGTAGAGATTCGAAATTTTTTTAAACGTAAACGGATTCAAGGTGAGGTTGTAACATTGTTCATCTGTCGACTTTCGATGGTTTCAAAAGTCATGTACTGTATGGCTTCCATTCCAGCTGCAATTAAATCGAATGCATAATTTTCACATCGATAAATTTATTTGATATGAACACTTTTCTATGCAAAATCAGTTTCGTTNAACCTGCATCCTGCCATCAGGACGCATTGTCCCACGTGGCAAAAAATCTGCATCCTGGCATCAGGACGCATTGTCGCCAACGTGTTAATCGCGGCCTCGATCTCTTCTATGGTGATTTCGTTAAGTAGTGCTTCCTGATTGGGAGAGGGACTTTTAGGAAGAAGAGATGGTTTGGAGAGGGGGAATTTAGTCATTTTGTTTTGGGGATCGAGGTTGGGGGGGGGAATCGACCCCAAAGAGCTTCGCGGCTCGGTCATAGCTTCCAGCAGGGTGGCAGCAAGGACTGAGGCTTGCTGTCGTCACTGCAGTGGGTCTTACCATGATATTTAATGGGCTTACTTTGATTTGTTTGAGGAATCTGATTCTCTTAAAGAGCATCCAAAAGTTAACTGGATCCACTTCGGTGTTAATCTGTTCACAAAATTTACAACTATATGCTACGTTTTCGTTTTTAAGGAGATCTTTAATTTCATGGTTAAGACAATTGATAAGAGGTTTTCGTTCGGAGTCTTGGGAGCAAAAGTAAGTGCGTCTTACTTTTCAACGCTGCTTAATTGAATGGAAGACTTCTTCAGAGAAAGTAAGGTTCATGAGAAGTAGAAATGTTGGGTATTGTTACTTCAAATGATATATACAAGAGAGATAGAACCGTAGATGGACTCAGTGACAATAGTGACTGCCTCGTTTAGCTGGAGGATGCGTCCATAGAGAGGGAGTCTGTGAGGAGGGTTTCTACTATGTTCTGAAAAGTGCACCCGTCGGCATTACGAAAGTCAATGGGGGGGTTACTTCGGGCAGATGGATGGGGGTGCGCTTTACTATGATAGGAACGTGATCATTAACTATATTCTCTCCTATGGAGAAATCTGGAAAAAGGGGAGATACCGTGCGTTGCCGAGTGCGATGTCTGTCACTGCTATATATACACTTATTCGATATCCGTATTGGAGGCACTTGAAGCTTTGAATGCTACGGGGTTGGAGGACGAATTCTTCAACCAGTAGTCGCAGATGTTCAAAGGTTTCGCAAGGCTGAGGACAAAGCCTGAGGAGTGGGTTTGCTTGATGTCGGACAACTGGACCTTTGGGAAGGCACGAACGAATGCTCTGTTGGTGTTTCGAGGGGGAGAGAATTCACATAAAGGTGGTTTTGGAAAAGAGAGCTGCTAGTGGCTGTCTGAGATTGAGTTTGGGCGAATGGTAAATGGCTACTGTGCAAGAAGGAGTTTGTAGGCGTGGACGGCAGGTTGTGCGAATGGGAAGGGGAGAGATAGGAAATTGGGTTCAAATTGGAACTTTTTTGAGAGAGCGGTTGGGTTCGGTGACCGAGGACGCAGGCTTGAAGTTGGCATGGGAAGAAGGGGATGGTTCACTTTTCGGCCGAGTGGGTGCAGCTTGGGGGTTGAGGAAGAGGGATGCGAGGGGGGGAATATTTTTACGAGTCTTCCTACCAGGCATTCTGTGCCTGGTAGAATCAGAGAATGTCCTTAAGCAGACAGTTCCGAAAAGGAGAGAGGAGATCGCCTTCCCAAAAGCAATCTTGCGTTGCCGGAATAATGGGCCCCGGCTGCTAGGATGAGAATAGAATAAGCTGATACGTGGGTATAGGAAACCGGCCTCCCCTCTTCTGCATGCATATATAATTCAAGGGGTACTCATATGGAATGTGGGCTTGCTTATCACCCGGGCTCCATGATTCTATCTGGAATATAGGATAATAAATGATAAAGTTTCCTATTTTATTGGTTGCTATAATGAGACTAGGAGAGACATACGATGAGGTACTAAACACTCTTGTGAGGGATGATTCCATGAAAAGAGGAAAGTGCACTTTCGCCTACTGTGCGTAATGCGAGATCCATGCCTCCATCTAGTGGCATGGAGGAGAACTTCAACATTTCCAAAAAGAACTTCTACGTGCAACTTGGACACATTGGATCATCGCGTCAGTCCGATATTGGATCGATGATAGAATGGCAATATTGGGAGGCCAATATTTAGCCAATGTTTAGCCGATCGCAAGATGACAACGTGCCCAATGTTGGAGCAGCATTGAGGCAATATCTAGTACTACTGGCGTGGGGTGTAGGTCAAAGTTCAAGATGGGTTAAAGATTCCCCAGGAAGCACAGACACGTTCCATATCAGAGCTTCTGAACAGCGATTCAATTGTTTATGGCGCTTTGCAGTTTTCATGTTGCGACGCGTTCTAAGAATCCCTGATAAATGATGCAGCTGCATGTCGAAGCAGAAGCATTCCATCAACGCTGGTTGGTAACATTGGGTAGGTTCTCTGTCGTTTCTTGGGAAAAAAAAAGGATTCCCTATTTGACGATGCATGCTCCATGATAGCACCAGAAATGTTCAAAAACTCCATTTAAGAAGGTATTATAGCGATAACACTGCTAAGACAGTCATGCAACATTAGACTTGGACCTTCACCGTTTATGCCACTGTATTGACACTGGTTGAACGTTCCCACAACGCCACTATGTTTGCTGGGTTTCTCGTAGAGATGTGAAATTTTTTTAAACGTAAACGGATTCAAGGTGAGGTTGTAACATTGTTCATCTGTCGACTTTCGATGGTTTCAAAAGTCATGTACTGTATGGCTTCCATTCCAGCTGCAATTAAATCGAATGCATAATTTTCACATCGATAAATTTATTTGATATGAACACTTTTCTATGCAAAATCAGTTTCGTTCAAAATGAATTAATTTGCTTGCAAGAGATGAAGAGGAACAGAAGGATGAGTGGAAGGCGAGAAGGAACCGTTGTCAAGGCTGCCGAGTTTAAGCAGAGGTTTGAATCGCAAAAGCATACCTTCCATCCTTTGGGAGTGTTGACGTCATCAGGAAAGTTTTCTGCATCTATGCACTCTGAGGTGGTCCAAAGTTCACAATGGGCATCATGGAGCTTACCTACGTTTACAAAAATCACGGAAATTTAATTTCATGTTAATAATTTTGATAAGGCGGATAATGCCATATGGCATCATGTCTGTATTTTTTTAATTAATAAATACATTTGTGAAAATATTTTAATATCTCAATGTATGAACCATAACGGCCCTATGATATCGATATGCCTTTTTGCGGCGTATTTCGTAACTCTGCCTTGAAAGCGTTTAACACTGTCACTCTCTTTTAAGCATCATTCTCAGTCTTGGACTATATGAAATGAAGTTTCATTGGGAGAAAAACCTTATGGTGTAACAGGGACGTCATTTCGTGAAAGCTACGAGAGATAAACTCATACTTTATCCATATCCCTCTGTTTTTCCTTGAATCTGCAATCCCTCTGCATCATGAAGTTCGTGAAATGATGTCGCTGCGTAGTACTTACCTTCATCATCCCAGTAAGATGCACAGTAGAAATCGTACGTTGCTTTTGCAGCAAAATTTAGTTCTGTTTTGTTGCTTAGAATGCAAGTTTCCTTTTCCCAACCGAGCTGGCTTCCGGTGCAAGGACTGCTTTCATCGCACCTGTAGCAGATCAGTGCACTACCCGACCCTGCAAGGAGAAAAGATGCATTGTGCAAACGAAGAAACGTATCAGTGCATTCGCGAGAGCATCATGCTTGGTTATCGTGCACTTACCGACGAGGGCAAGAAGACCGAGAAATACCAACAATTTCATTGAGGTAAATCTGCAAGAATTAGATGGGATACACTCATAAACGGCAAACAATGATTGCATAAAGTGAAAACCAATTTCCAATGGCTTTCCCTTTCTTCACCCCCCCCCCTCTCTTCTCTACAGGACTCACTGACGTTGGGCCTAGGCCAAACCAAAAGACTGCCTTCTGGTCACGCCGAGGCCTACCATTGCTTTTTTTTAAAAAAGTAACTCAATTCTCGACTAACGTGGCCAATTAGGCCTATAAGGGTGAATCCGCGAGAGCGTATAACGTTAGGCCAATCACAGGCCTATTCATAATTTCACGAACCATTTCATAGAGGACGCGTGATGTTAGACCAATGTGGGACCTGTTTCGCGTTTCATGAACCATTGACGTGGAACCCAAGGCCTAGCTGGAGGTCTTCGAACCATCTCCAACAGGTCAAAGAAGGGAATGCATCCAAAAAAGCATTTAATCTATTCCACGCGCCATCCTATTAATCCAGGGATGCCTGGATGACATATCTCGAGATCCCACCACATCGATCAATCGCTCAGAACCGCCGCTTCATTCGCAGCTTAACCCATGAACTCAGCACGAAAATGCCTCATAAATAAAAAAATAAAAAACAGAGGATCGAATGTTGAAGTAGTCTTGAATATGCGTAATATCAGCACGGTATCCGGCAACACAGCGGGACGGTACTGGAGCAAGCTCTCTAAGTCTACTTGAACGACAGCTAATTTTACTTTTAATGGCGAAATGATGCATCACAAACAACCAAAAGGCCACTTTCCGTCATCTACGAGTTAATATATTTCTCATAGTTGGTCTCTTTCCACCGAAACCCCTCAGGAAGGGCTATCCAAGGGGAGGGGGGGAGGGGGAGAAAAAAGAAAAACTGAATGAATTTCACATCTTCCAAAAATGAGATTTAGTGTTCTCCATAACCCTAAGGAGATGGAGCATCAAATTTGCCAGAACTATTTTATTTTGAGAGTGGAAAGAATCAAGTAATATTTCGTTCCTGTTGATGCTCTCAGAGCGGAATACAAGAAGGGTGAATTTTGCTACGGGAGAGGGTTGAAGAAAGGTTATTGGCGCTACCGCATCTATTGATGCTGGTGAAAAGCAAGTACTTTCTGAGACTACATAAATTTAAATCTCTGAGAGCCATACTTGGAGTATTCATGGCCAACGTTTGTCTTTCTGGGACCAAATATTGAGTATTTCCATGATTTCATTAAGCATGAAAGTGAGGAGGCTGAAATAATCATATTCGCGGCAATCGTAATAATTAGCAAATTTGCTGAATATGATGACATTCAAATACCCTCATTAATTGTGATTTACAGTATTTCTAACGTTTTTTCAAAATGTGTACACCCACTTCTTTAAAGAAAAGTAAACACTCTGTTTCGACTCTATTTACATATATACACAACTTCGCAAGTAATTATGCCTGAATAGGACAGAAAAAGCTACAAAATTAGGTATTCCCCATAGAAAAATTCCAACCGGTTCTAATTGTATTCAACTTTTAGCCTGATTCTGTAGTTTTCCCCCAAAATCATTACATTCTAATATAGGTCCGAATAATACGAAATCTAAAAGAACCAAACATTACGATGCCTTCTACCAGCAGCTTGCGTCAACCCAGTCACATTTTCAGGATAGTGTGCTAATCTGTCGTCATTTCGAGACACTGTCGATTTACGCACTGAATTGCGCATCCGTGACGAAGCGGATAGGATAGAAAAGCACCTGCTCCTTAGTTGTAGCGAGAGAGGAGAGGCACGAAGACACGTCACCTTCGTGCGTCCTTTTACAAGCGGGCGACTGACTTATCTCGCTTCCCCCGAGAAGCTTTATATTGCACATCGTAAATGCTGCAATAATGGTAAAATCAGGGTTGGCGTACCATAGGCATCGCTTGCCAAAGAGGTGAGTCTTCATACTGGATGTGACGCTCTAGGCTTTCGAAAATAGAAATTGCTAGCGGCTTGCGGCCGCTACGCTGGCCGTCAAATGGGCGGAAATTTAAAAATGACGTTGAATAAACGTAGAGTCAATGTTGTTTCAATGTTATGTAATACTAGGGTAGGGATGAGAAGTCCATGATCCCAAATCTCAGACTAATTTATGCATTGCAACACTATACAACGCTACGAAAGCAGACGATACTTGGAAATAAAGTCAGCACGGAAATAATCGGATATTGCATATTTTCTTAGCGAATTTCACTACCAAGCTGGCTTGCCTGTTATTATGGATGGTAATATATGGATAGGGTAAATTGGGGAATACGGCCATTCGGGTCAGATGGGCCTTCACAATATTTTCATTAAAAGGTAATTTGGGGCATTTATTTATGACGATGGGAAAGTGCATGTAACATGCGAATTTTATACCTATTTAAGAATGCAGTGGGCACAAGTGGACGGGATTCGCAGATTTTTTGAAGCTACTTGCATGATATTCTTTACTTTTGACAATAGAATCAATATGAACCTTGAAGAACCTAAGCGTATAATTCGTAAAAGCAACAAAGATTACGGATACTAATTGTTCAATGTAATTCTAGGGTCTCTCCTGAATGCTTGCGAAAAGCGCTATACCACTTGAGATTTACACTTGAGATATGCAGGCAGATTGGCCGTTTTGTCATACAAGCCGAAATATGACCGCCTCGACTAGGAGTAATTTGGACACTCCCTTGATTTCATGGGAATACTTCTATGACCCATCGGCAGTGTCATGTTCCTTTTCTATACAAACCCAAGGCAACAAGGGATCATCCTTTAAGAAACGTATAGCATCCTATTGTAGTCCTACAGGAATCTCATGGACTCCATGTAGGAATGCGAGCTCCCTACAGGAACCCTACAGGTCTTATAGGAAACCTATAAGATTCCTATATGTTTCTGCAGGATTCCTGTTCAATCCTATAGAATTCCTAAGGGACATTTTCGTAAGGGGACTTATCCATTAACACGATCGATTGTTCGCCAAATCACGCACTTGCCGTTCCATACCTCCTCGGACTGCTTCTGTAGCTTGACATATGGCCTCGTACGAATACTGGTACTGGCGACCTCTTTTTGTGGGTTTTTTCCCAGAAGGTGGCTTTGTTCTCACTGATTCTTTGGTCTTTTTGAGGTTGCTTTTGATCCTGGCATAAAACATACCGTATCTAGACTTGCACAAATTTTAGTTTTTAGGGTGGATTTTTTCAGAGCATGATAAACAGTATCATCAATACTTCGAATTTGACTCAATTCGAATCGTGGTCTTACCGGACCCGAAGCTCGATCGCGGGAACGACCTTTACCGACCCTACCCGCGGGTCGTGTCGGCTCGCAGCTCGCTTAGCCCTTTAAGCTTCAGAACTCGGGGCCTCTGGGTTCGTTCTTTTTCTAGGCGGCTCCGCTGGTTTTGCTGACGCTTCCAGCTATCCCAAGACGTCACATTCGTACTGAGTACCCTCATACGTCACTACACTTCGCCAGCAGCTGTAATCGGCTTGAGAAAAAGACCCTCTGACAGCGTATTCACCTGTACCAAAGAAGAAACTTAATTGCGGACCTCGCAGCCCGCCCGATCCGCGGGTCGGGTCGGCTCAAAAGAGTCCATCCGCATCCCGTGCATCCCTCAAAATCATACATTATCCAACGCTCGGGTGTCCGAGACTTCAATTACGTGTCTCACTGGAATGCTAGGAAGCAGAACTCGCTGAAAATTTGCATGAGCCGGGTTGAGGGTTCCTTCAAGACGTAAGGCATCTCCTATTATTCATGGAAAGCGTGGCGCTTTACGATTCTAACGTGATCGCTTTACTAACTGTAGGAATTCTTATTGCTAATTATTAATTAACCCTAAGTTCTTTATGCCATTCGAAATTGTGGTCTAGTCCAAAATATATTTGAAGGAATCATATCTCCATATCACCAACCGCATGTAAACTCGCGTTATCTCTCCAGATAACCCTGGTTTGGATGCGGCTAAGGATATGGCGGTGAACGGCAAATACTTGTCTCATATCTCTTCTGATTCATGAATGCATCATTTCTTAGTACACTAGTTTCAGATTCGTATTACTTTTTTCAGAAATAAAAAAAAAGAAAAACGTTAGATTCACGCGAAGATTTACATTTAAGTAGATTTGGCAAACAAGCTATGTTTTTTTCGGGCTCGTCTGGGGTTTTTTGAGGCCCACCTTTTCCCCCTCTCTCGCCGTTTTTTAAGTCTGCTTTTTAAGTCTCTTTCTTGTAAATCTCTCTAGGTGGAAGTTTACTGATTTCATTTGTTCTGTGATAACGTTTCGTACCAAGCGGCACCAAAATGTAAATGGAAACTTCTGTTTCGCCTTCTTTAAACGTACGGTTTCGGGTGATCGAAAGTTCAGACAAATCCTACAAATTCATTCGATTGGAACCAAATCCCGAATCGAATAATTTTCAGCTAATTTTCAGAAAATTATTCGATGGAACAAGGGACATTTGAATTGAATGGGTGTCACCCATTCAACTCAAATGTTCCTTGATTTGGTGAACTTAATCAAAATCGAAACCATAGAAAACCTGTCTGGTTTTTTCATATGGACCAATGCCGTAACGATGAATGAGAGCAATTATTTATTTCGAGGCTTTCACACAGGCTTCTCGTGAGAGGTCTGTGTGAATTTGGCCCTGAGAACATCATGAGAATCCTCACAAGTCTCATCAGACTCATAAGATCCTCAGGGTCAAATTCCCATGTGAATCTCATGAGATATTTTCGGTAGCGTTGCTTTGAAGCACCCTGAATAGCGATTAGATTGATGAGGTTCCAGATTCTATTACGAGGCTTGGGGGTTTTCCGAATGAGTCACCAGAGCCAGTAGTGGTAAAAGAGAAATGGAAATGACATAATAAGAGAGTTTCTGACCGTCTTAGAGATCCTATTATGATATACCGAGCGAAGTTGCTCAGTTTCCTTGTTACGCTCATCTCGCGCAATCACACATGAAATGGAAGATCCAATGGCACCCATGACGTCAGAGGACGCGAGAAGCAACTTATATATTTCATCATAAAATTAGGCACTTCTCGAAAATAATAAAATAAACAATCAAAACTAAATTAGGAAGACCGCACATCAGAGCAAATTTCGTCCCATCAGAAGTATCAAAGGGCTCCCTTCCCACTCCTCCATAGCGCAAAATGCGGCTGATTCTTCATTCTCGCCTAACCGATCTCGGCATCGTACGAATCTATTCATTCTAAATATCAAGTATTAATATTATTGAGTACTTTCGACTGCTGCTAATTCAACCTGGCCCAATTCTGATCCAGTTAAACCTGCAAACGTCCAATAAGCGTTCAATAGAAAGCAAACGGGACTGGCAGAGTTCTCGGATTGAGCTAAAAACGAAGAAAATCGCGCGAAGAACGAAATATGGGGAGGCTGTTAGCTGCTGATCAAACGTGAAGTGCAGCTACCTTCAATGTATCAGAAATGTATCTTAGAAATGTATCAAATGTATATTCAATGTATCAGAAAACTAACGAAACTGCAACAAGGTGGCCAAACGAATACATCCTGTCAGAACTCGAGTAGTTTTTAACATATAACGTTTGAGCGTTCGACCAGTACTCAAATGTGACTCGGGACTCTAACGATGAAACTGAGAAATACTGGATGAAACTGGATGCAACAGGATCGAAGAAAATGACGGGGAAAAAATCACGCGACGAGGATGGGATTCGAACCCACGCGGGCAGAGCCCAATGGATTAGCAGTCCATCGCCTTAACCACTCGGCCACCTCGTCTCGCTGTTGTAGGGCGCTTCCAGGCTTGACATTAGAACAGTTTTTGGAACCGGGTCATTCGATGATGGAGAACATACTTGTTTCATCCATTTGGTTTTGCACTGTGCTCCAGGATTTGGGCGCCTTCAAGGTTTCTTTCTCCTAATCGCTCGCCGGCGTACGCCCTTCGTTACCTGTGGCTCTCCAATGTCCCAGGGAAGACAACCATCCACTGTGATGTGCTGCAGTGATTCTTCATCCCATCTGTACGCGGTTCATTCTACCACTACACGGTCTTCGTATATATGGAGACGGTCTTTCTGGCTCCTTTTGCTTGCTCGACGAAGGCCGACAGGAGTCGCCTTCCCCGCCTGATTTTAGGATTCAGGTGTCATGCTGACGTTTTTGAAGCGACGAGGGCTCATTCTCCATCTAAAGGCTAGGCTGAGCAATAAAAGTGCAGAGAAGGAAATAACTCCAGGCTCCTCTTTAAACTACAACACGACACTCCTCTCCCTTTCGTGAGGCCGCTTAAACTGCAAATTTCATTTTGAAAAGGCACATCCTCGGATGAAAAGGCAGATTTATGCCTAAACCCCAAGTTCAGATTTCGAAGCGTTTGGCCACACAAACACCCAATGATCGATCGGCCTAGCTAGCGGTCAGGATGGCGCAACCTTATATATTTATAACCCTATATGTTTAACGTCAGGGCCTCACTTGCTTCGCAACCGAGGTCCTCCTGTTTGAAATACCACAAGTGGCAGGTAAACCTGCTACAAACCGGAGGAAACGAAGCGCTCTGTTTTCATTGAAGGAATCACTATGATGTTCAGAGACTACCCCTCCAGTGCCACCCGAACGTGTTCAATGTTTCATTGAACCCAGCGTTCCATTAAAGTCCTTGGGATAGTTCATTGACTGCTTTAATGTCTAAAACTCAAATCGATGAAAAACAGTTCAAACAATGCGTTCCGTGAATTACGTGAATTTGTCAAGAACGTGAATTCTATCCTTCCAAAAACGGGGTTCGATAAAACTATCTGCTTCAAGATTCATCCAATGTGCAATTAACATTTTGGATATGCTCTTCTCATAAGTTGCTGACTATGGATCTCTGGAGCCTAGGACTCTGCACAGAAATAATGGAATAATATTTTGAAAGCTCGCTAGTGACTGCACAAAGAACTTTCAGAAGGGAATTTCAAACGCGAGACTCTCCCAGTTAATCCATTATTCGGCTGTGCGTTACCGAATTTTTGGATGGGGGATTCGTGGCCGCACACCATCACCGCAAACATTGGAAGACGCCACTATAAGCCCAAGCAGCATGTTTACGTAACCAAGAGATCAATTTTTTGCAAGCAATGTAAATTTATTGCGATTGCCATGAAAATGACCATGTATACGTAAAATTTATGTTCCTATATTTACGTCACCAAAGTGTACGTGTATTTTGCGTAAAGTAGACGTCACTCCATCTGACGTGAAGTACATATCAAGTTCATGCAAAGTTAACATCACACTTTCCATATGAAACTTTTGATGACCATCCTGCAGTTGCAATACCAAGATTCCTTCCTGGGTGGAACCCTTGCTCCCTACAAATGCTATTAAGTACTGGCTTTTCCGAAATAGTAAAAGGTTTTATTGCCATCATTCCACTTTTCATTATGCAATCCATGAATATGGAAAGCAGAAAATTATTTACTGTTTTTAATTATAAATGACTCAGGCAATCATTAAATGCTTAAGCTAAGCTTGTTATTAAAGTGTTGCACGGGATTAGAGAAGAGTAGAATCACAGCTCCACACATACTATACCTTCTCTATCCTTAATGGAAGAGAACTCCACGAAACATGTACTCCTCCTCCTGGTGTCCTGGTACGGGAGGAGGAACTACTGAGTCATCTTGGTACTCTTGAGTCTAGGGGGGATGAGTACTTGTGTGCTCGTCCAAGTAACCTTGAGTTCCAAAGCTTGGAAAGGAATGGGGGAAATACATTGTATCAACTTCCTTCAAATATACGAATATAGCTCGTTAAATTCACATGATTGTTAGCGGGAAATAAACATCAATTTTACGCAAAATGAATGTAAACATGCTGTTGGGGATGTAAACGGGAATGTCAATTTTTCGTAAAAATTTACGTTTATTTTATATCACTGTATACGTATTACAGAATTGACACTTCTGCAAACATGTTGACATCATCTTGATGATGATTTGCGTTAAATAGATATAAAACGGACAAAACAATTTACATTCAGTTTAAGTAAAATTAACATCAACATGCTGCTTGGAACCTCACCGATTCGGCAAGGACAAAAAGTAATGCATTCACCTCATGTTGATTCAGATAGTTATGAGTGCAACTGCATA
The DNA here is from genome assembly GCA_905338385.1 of Darwinula stevensoni. NCBI lineage: Eukaryota > Metazoa > Arthropoda > Ostracoda > Podocopida > Darwinulidae > Darwinula > Darwinula stevensoni. The sequence continues at coordinate 18,546 of CAJPEV010002805.1, read as the reverse complement.
ATCTGAACAAGAAAGTAGCAAGTTTTGTGGAGAATGCAGTGAACATCATCATTCAACATTCTCAAGATATATGGAACACCCAGTAGTAACCATTGATCAAGAAGTTGTCAACATATCAACCCGGTATGAACGCCTAACCAAGATTCCAAACATGACAGGCGAGACGTACTAGGGAATGAGAGAAAACATGCCTGACGAGGATGGGTTTCGAACCCACGCAGGCTGAGGCCAATGGATTAGCAGTCCATCGCCTTAGAAAACTCGGCGACCTCGTCACAACAGCAACTGACGTGAATTCGAATAATAAGAAGTTTCGTATCAGGCCAAAACAGTTTTAAAAAAATTGAAATTGACTTAAAATTGAAAGCTTACGGAGTTGGAGTTAATCAGTGTCGGGCATTTCTTGGATTCAAAAATATTATGATTATGCTTTTTTTTCCTCTGAGCAACTCCTGCCCCAATTAATGTGTAACAAATACCTCAGATGGGTGCTTTCTCTGCATGAGGCCTAAAAGAGGTTACTATACCACATCATCAGTCATATGCGCGCCTGATCCAGGGCACGGAATGAGCCAGACCCTAGATTTGGGGCATGGAAAGCGAACGAGCGGAATTCCATCGATCGACTCGGAGGGAGAGAAACTATCCCATTAATTGTGTATGCATCTGGTCCGTTAATGCCGCCTCTATAGAACTGGCAAATTTTCCCTGTGGAGTCAATGTTGAGAAAAGTTTTTCCATCTTCCAAGAACCGATCCCAAAGCTTTTGCCAATGAGAGTCGGCATCTCATGCTGTCAGCAATGAACGAAATTTTTCATTTTTGTCCTTCTTCCACAACGTAACAACATGCACCAATTAATACTTGAAGAATACCACGATTCTTTCTCAGCCGTCTGCCCGCAATGCGCTATCGTCCCCTATACTCAATCACATGCGGGCACGAGCTTCTTGTTCAAGTGCACTCAGGGGTCTTGACGCAGATCTGCGGCCTCAGAAGCAAAGAAGCAGAAAGCCATCGATCGAGTTGGAGCGAGAGAAGAGAAGTTTTTAATTTTTCATGGACAAAGTGTCTCCAACATCTCTCTAAAGACTTTTTCCCTTTATTCCTGCAATGCGAAAAAGCCAGTGGTAGATTGCAATGCATGCTCGAGTCGGTGCGATTGAGGCACTTTAAATCCCATTTCATACGAAGAGCTTCCCAAATAAGAAATATTTAAAAAAAAAGAGATGATACAAGGATACGTTTTACGGGTGAATTTTATTTTCATGTAAGACACGGATATTGAAGAAAAAAAGGATGGTTCTGCCGATGATCGCAAAGAAATCGACTAATTTCTTAGAAATGGCCATTCATGACGTTTCAGTAAAACATCGAAGCCTCAATTAGAACAGTACAGTCTCCAATCCATCCTACCGGGAACGTCTTGCCAAGGATAAGCAAACTCATTATTTTATTAACTACATTTGCATAACGATTTAGTGGTAACGAATTAGTGCAAGCACAGAGTTAATTCCAAAATATTAAGCAAAACTGATTTCCAATATTGTCAATCACGAAAAAACCTTTATTTATTATTGACTTTTTCACTGAGCGAATTCATTACCGAATTGCATGGCCAATTTTTTTTGCAACAATTCGACCACGGTACTTGGTAATTGAGAGGGATCCATATCAGTACTTGATTCCCATATGCTATTCGCTTTCCCTTACTATCATCGGCGCAAGGCATTTTTCTAGCTGTTCCTCTGTCGATAATTTTGTGCCACTCGAATAACTTTTCTCAGGAAAAAAAAAACCCTGAAACTTGAGATGAAAATAAATCTGCGTGCCCAGAGGGACAAAACTAAAACGCATTCAAACAGACATGAACTCGCTCAGCATACACGCTATTTCAGCCGCAACGATATCCTAAATGGCAATTTTCTATTATTGGTAAGTTTTCCCATCGGCCAAGGTTGAGAGGGGTTATTTATCAACGTTGCAATATTGCCAAAACGGTGTGGAAATGCGGGATTCTATGCTGCCTCAATGTTGAAACGAAACGGAGTTCAACGTTGATACGATCGTATGTCCTGCTGTGCCAGAGATGAAATGTCAACGATTGAGCTTCGCCTCCTCCTTTCCTCGAGTCTGAAGACGCGCTTGTATTGATCAGAGTCTGAAAGTACTCTGAGTGTTGGAATTCCATGGAAGGGCCCTTCCGAGGTTGTGTCAGTCAAAATTCGGTCAAATTGACATCGGCAAGTCGTTATGTATGTGGATAAAGGAACATCGACATGCAGTTAGAATGGAGTTTTTCAAGAAAATTCTGTTTCGACTAAATGAAGGTTTCTTAGGAAAAGTTACAATATTTCCGCGCGAGAAATCAATTTCCACCATTCCACTTCCGTGCTCGAAGTAAATAATAAATATGTTTGACCTTTCGAAGTCCATTCTGACGTCAATACTTCCGCTCCTTCATTGTGGCAAACGCCCTCCGCCTTCATCACGAAACTCATTCCCCAAACCCTCGTAACATAACGCTGGATTCGATCTCCTCCCACGATCTCATGGCGATCATCGTCTTGGCATTTCTCCTTCCCCTCATCCGCGACGTGGCCTCGACAAATTTCATCACCCATTATGCTGTGCATCCTGGGCAGAGATACGCCAACGTATCGGTCAAAATTATGAAACCAACTCTTGGAGAATGCAGCAGAATTTGCTTCAAGGAAACTCCGCCCTGCTATGCCTTCAATTACAAGGAATCTGATGGTTCGTGTCAGCTGATCCTCAACGGGACGAGCGGCCTCCGGGAAGCCAACGGATACACGTCCTATGTTCAGAGTGAGTCGAATGAAATGAATTCATTTAGACAAACAGCCTAATGAGATATACTTATTAAGCCTTTCAAATATAGGACTGTGNTTCCTGCAATGCGAAAAAGCCAGTGGTAGATTGCAATGCATGCTCGAGTCGGTGCGATTGAGGCACTTTAAATCCCATTTCATACGAAGAGCTTCCCAAATAAGAAATATTTAAAAAAAAAAGAGATGATACAAAGATACGTTTTACGGGTGAATTTTATTTTCATGTAAGACACGGATATTGAAGAAAAAAAGGATGGTTCTGCCGATGATCGCAAAGAAATCGACTAATTTCTTAGAAATGGCCATTCATAACGTTTCAGTAAAACATCGAAGCCTCAATTAGAACAGTACAGTCTCCAATCCATCCTACCGGGAACGTCTTGCCAAGGATAAGCAAACTCATTATTTTATTAACTACATTTGCATAACGATTTAGTGGTAACGAATTAGTGTAAGCACAGAATTAATTCCAAAATATTAAGCAAAAATGATTTCCAATATTGTCAATCACGACAAACCTTTATTTATTATTGACTTTTGCACAGAGCGTACTTATTACCGAATTGCATGGCCAATTTTTCTTGCAACAGTTCGACCACGGTACTTGGTAATTGAGAGGGATCCACATCAGTACTTGATTCCCATATGCTTTTCGCTTTCCCTTACTATCATCGGCGCAAGGCGCTTTTCTAGCTGTTCCTCTATCGATAATTTTGTGCCACTCGAATAACTTTTCTCAGTAAAAAAAAAAACCCTGAAACTTGAGATGAAAATAAATCTGCGTGCCCAGAGGGACAAAACTAAAACGCATTCAAACAGATATGAACTCGCTCAGCATACACGCAATTTCAGCCGCAACGATATCCTAAATGGCAATTTTCTATTATTGGTAAGTTTTCCTATCGGCAAAGGTTGAGAGGGGTTATTTATCAACGTTGCAATATTGCCAAAACGGTGTGGAAATACGGGATTCTATGCTGCCTCAATATTGAAACGAAACGGAGTTCAACGTTGATACGATCGTATGTCCTGCTGTGCCAGATATGAAATGTCAACGATTGAGCTTCGCCTCCTCCTTTCCTCGAGTCTGAAGACGCGCTCGAAATTGATCAGAGTCTGAAAGTACTCTGAGTGTTGGTATTCCATGGAAGGGCCCTTCCGAGTTTGTGTCAGTCAAAATTCGGTCAAATTGACATCGGCAAGTCGTTATGTATGTGGATAAAGCAACATCGACATGCTGTTAGAATGGAGCTTTTCAAGAAAATTCTGTTTCGACTAAATGACGGTTTCTTAGGAAAAGGTACAATATTTCCGCGAGAGAAATCAATTTCCACCATTCCACTCCCGTGCTCGAAGTAAATAATAAATATGTTTGACCTTTCGAAGTCCATTCTGACGTCAATACTTCCGCTCCTTCATTGTGGCAAACGCCCTCCGCCTTCATCACGAAACTCATTCCCCAAACCCTCGTAACATAACGCTGGATTCGATCTCCTCCCACGATCTCATGGCGATCATCGTCTTGGCATTTCTCCTTCCCCTCATCCGCGACGTGGCCTCGACAAATTTCATCACCCATTATGCTGTGCATCCTGGGCAGAGATACGCCAACGTATCGGTCAAAATTATGAAACCAACTCTTGGAGAATGCAGCAGAATTTGCTTCAAGGAAACTCCGCCCTGCTATGCCTTCAATTACAAGGAATCTGATGGTTCGTGTCAGCTGATCCTCAACGGGACGAGCGGCCTCCGGGAAGCCAACGGATACACGTCCTATGTTCAGAGTGAGTCGAATGAAATGAATTCATTTAGACAAACAGCCTAATGAGATATACTTATTAAGCCTTTCAAATATAGGACTGTGCGTGACAGAGCACCCGAAGATCCAGAAAACTAACGTATCCTTTCATGGATGGGACGGAAAATATCCAGCTCCTGTTGGGGCAATGGTGATGTTCCGCTGTCTGGATTCCAAAGGATTCTCCGATGGTTCAAATGTCCACATGGCTACGTGTTCCTCTACATCAGCCGATTCTTGGTGCAGCTCCTTCCAGGAAACTGCAGTTCACTGTAAGGATATTCATAGCAGTTTTGTGAAGTCCATTAAGTAAATATCTCTTTTTAACTGTTATTATTAAATCTGAAACGACCAATTATTTTCCGCAAGCTAGTTGAAGACGAATGTGCAAATTTTATTTTTCAAGTTTGGTATGCTGTAGTGCTTATATATATATAAATATATATTAGGGAAATATTGTAAATTTTTAAAATATGTTTTGGGTCTAAGTCGTGAAAAGTAGACCCTTACACCGCTGGCTCGATCCGGATGCCGACCTCTCTTTCTTGAGCCCACAGACACTGCGTGTTTGCTATTCCTTCACTCTGCCTCAGTATATTTGCCTTCTGAACTGGTATTGGTGGTGAGAAAGGTGGATCGAGCGGGAGAAGTGGATTCCAATGGTGGGACATGCAAATATCCACCGTTCGTTAAAATGGGCACTTTCATCAATTCAATTCATGATGGCATTCCAACCCGAGTCCCACGGTAGCTTTAAGGAAAGCAGCCGATTCCGTGATGTTCGTTGTATTTATATTAGTTTGGGAAACATGGTTCGACAAAAACGCAGATGTTGCTTTCCTGTATGAAGGGAGGATTTTCAATTCTGTGAATGAATGAATCGGGATTTCCTTGTCAGGCTTGCCTTGATTCACTTCAAGAATGATATCGAAGAGAAAGGATATACGCACTTTTGCTTGCGGACCCATTCACGGATGAGTTGCACCCATCTCACAACTTCTGTCGGAACCCAGATGACGATTCAGACCTTCCATGTAGTTTCACTTATGCCGGAGTGGATCCCCCCTATGAACACTACAGCATCCCACTTTGCTCATTCTTTCCACGCACTGAGAGAACATAATGTTCCATCCGATTGAGGCAGCTGCTCTGTGCACCCAGACCCCCAGTCTAAATTCAAACATTGAGACATTTCGTCTCGTCTCCTGCCTTGGTGACCCTCGCGGCAGTGCGTCTTGCCTCATCACCCTATCATCCATGCATGTTTTGCCAGCGATCAGGAAGGGACCAAGTGGTTTCTTCATTTTTTCCCAAAAAAAAAGGCAGAAAAGCAGACTACATTTTGTGTCCTCTTTACTGGATTTCATTCCACATTGACATTCCTCCCCTTCTTCCCAGGCACAAGTTAGCAGTCACGTGCACAATATGACACAATATCAATGAGGCAAAGTGTTCATCCTTTTTCTCGTTTCATTAAACTGCCTTTAGTATTGCATGGTTTGTGCTTCTCAAATAAAGGAAATTCCGTAATATTTCATTATTCTTAGCATGGAGAATCTCCGGAGATTGAATATAAGAAATGGTTCGTCAAAATTCATTACGGAAATTTAGCAGTTCTACTTTACAGGTTCAAGCAATTTTCGACGGGCCGCATAACTGTGTGTCATTTGACCTTGGAATAAACCTCGCTGGGCTCTTGCTTGTTTGTTGTATTCATTTTTCAGCTAAAATGATATGATGTGCCCGTGACACGTGTTATATCGAAGATATTCAGTTGAATTATGAGACCTCTCACGATGAGTCTACGAATTTCTTTGCCTCTGAATTTTCTCTTTCCCCTTCAATCATTCCACTCAAAACGTACAATAATCACCTCAAGACCGCTCATTTTAAGACGTGCTCTGAATTCACTCCAGAAACTTACAATACTATGAACACGGCCAAATACAATCTGCACACTCGAAACGAAATCAAAGAAATACATTACGGAATTTGATAACCGCTCAACGTGTTGCTTGGAAACACAGAAGCATTTAAGGGAAGAGTTTCGTCAAATCCAAGGAGAATCGTGAAAGAGGCCATGGCTTACACCCGGTATATCAATCACCTGTAATACCGTGTGAAAGGGTGAATTGAACTCAAGAACTGCCTGTTTGCCTGTTTTTTTTTCGGTTTCTGCGCTGAGCGTGCATCATAAGTATTGTCTATTTCACCAGAAACTTCGTCTTGTGGACAATACTCACAACGTGTCGCACTGAGATATCGCTGAGCGCCATGAACCTTGATCGCATCGCCGCCGTGATTCAGAAGTAGTCAAAACCTAACAAAAAAATCTAAAAATGAAGTTGCAATGAGCATAATTATTTTTTTTCCTTTTTTTTCCATGCACCGCCAAAAGGAATTAAATTTCTGAGTTCAATCATCCCCAACCCGAAATAATAACTCATAGTTTGGGACCACATAAGTATGTTATTATGGAATGACGATTCTAGATGCCAGTTTTTTCCCTTGATGCCTAGAAGGCGTTACCATCCCACATCATCAATCATATGCGGGCATCTTCCCAGACACGGAAACAGTCTCACCCTAGACTTGCAGCCTAGAAAGCAAACGAGCGCAAAAAGTGCATCAATCGAACCGGAGGGAGAGAATCCTATTAATTTTGGATGCATCTCATTCTTAATGCTGGCTCTGTAGGGCTCTTAGAATTTCTCTATATCGCCAATGTCAGGAAAGTGTTTTCCGATTTTTTGCAATGCAAGGTGCATTGCAGTGCATCGACGGAGTGAACATCATCAATCAAAATTCTCAAGATTTATGGAACACCCTGCATTGATCAATAAGTTTTCAACATATCAACCTGGTATGAACTCTTAACCTAGGTTCCATACAAGACAGGCGAGACGTACTAGGGAATGAGAGAAAACGCGCCTGACGAGGATGGGTTTCGAACCCACGCAGGCTGAGCCCAATGGATAAGCAGTCCATCGCATAAACCACTCGGCCACCTCGTCACAACATCAACTGCCATGAATTTGAATAATAAGAAGTTTCGTTTCACGCCAAAACAAGTTACCAAAATAATTGGACTTAAAATTGAAAACTTACGGAGTTGGAGGTAATCAGTGTCGGGCAGTTCTTGGATTCAAAAATATTATGAATATGCTTTTTTCCGCTGAGCAACTCCGGCCCCAATTTATGTGTAGCAAATACTTCAGATGCAGGTGCTTTCTCTGCATGATGCCTAAAAGAGGTTACAATCCCACATCATCAGTCATATGCGCGCTTGATGAAGGGCACGGAAAGAGCCTGACCCTAGATTTGGGGCATGGAAAGCGAACGAGCGGAAATCCATCAATCGACTCGGAGGGAGAGAAACTATCCCATTAATTGTGTATGCATCTGGTTCGTTAATGCCCCCTCTACAGAACTGGCAAAGTTCCCTGCGGAGTCAATGTAGAGAAAAGTTTTTCCACCTTTGCATAATGCAGGAATCCAGTGCTGGATTGCAGAGCATCATCGAGTTCATCCATCAACGATGCATCAGTGAAAAGAAGAAAACGGCTTGGTCGCAGTGCCTAGGTTCCATTCAATATGTAGGATCAAAATAGGTTTAATTGGATTTTTTTAGTCTGAATTCTGAATTGATTTAGAACGCTACCACTGTTCTCAGGCAAGCGATATCTACAAGAGTATGGTCCTTCTCGAGACGGGGGACCAGGATTGGAAGGGGAAGGCGGGAGGGGATGGGCCTTGACCTCACGCTCCACCCCCCCTCGTCCTCGCCCTTGGCCCGAGAGGCGACGAGTCTGAGGGGCGGGGAGACACTCTCCGACATCTATGAAACGCTTCGGCCCTAGCTCTTTTTTGAGTGATGGTACTGCGCCGCCTTAACAAGAGTATCTAGGATACGCATGAACAGAGTAGCGACCCAAGTTGATCGAAAATGACCCAGAAGAATAGGTATTTCGTTGCTTCGTATTGTTCAATACTTACATCTTCCGCCTTAATCAAACCCATTCTTGATAGAACGGAATACGCTCCCCTCGTCCCACAAGATGCACGTGGCTAGGATTGGGGGATAAACAAACGACGCGCTCGAAATTCTGACGAAAGTCAGAATATCCTCAACGAGATTCATTGTAATTTTCAAATTTTGTTGATATAAATATTGTCATTACTGAGACAAGCGTTCTATACGAATGGCATTCTCCCCATAATACTGTGCTAGTTCAGAAAGGTGCAACTTAATGCGAGAACATTGCTACTAAAGGAGAAGAAAGAGACTTTAAAGTTGCTTTTTTCTAGAAAGCCCCTAAGCTTGATCCGCACCTCAATAACGAAAGAGACGATCCCAAAGCTTTTGCCAACGAGAGTCGGCATCTCATGCAATCAACAATGAACGAAATTTTTCATGTATGTCCTTCTTCCACAACGTAACAACATACACCAATTAATACTTGATGCATACCATGCATTGATTCTTTCTCAGCCGTCTGCCCGCAATGCGCTATCGTCCCCTATACTCAATCACATGCGGGCACGAGTTACTTGTTTAAGTGCACTCAGGGGTCATGACACAGTTCTGCGGCCTGAGAAGCAATGAAGCAGAAAGTCATCGATCGAGTCGGAGCGAGGGAAGAGAAGTTTTTAATTTTTCATGGCCGAATTTTTCCAAAAATCACTCCTAGGACCCTTCAACTTTCTTCCTGCAAGGCGAAAAAAACAGTAGTAGATTGCAATGCATGCTGGAGTCTGTGCCATTGAAGCACTTTAATTAAATAAATAAAAATTTCATGCGAAGAACTTCCCGAATAAGAAATATTTTTAAAATGAGATGATACAGAGATTCGTTTTACTGTTGAATTTTATTTTCAGGTAAGAAACGGATATTGACGCGCTTGTATTGATCAGAGTATGAAAGTACTTTCAGTTTTGGTATTCCATGAAAGGGCCCTTCTGAGGTTGTGCCAGTCAAAATTCGGTCAAATTGACATCGGCAAGTCGTTATGTATGTAGATAAGGCAACATCGATATGCAGTTAGAATGGAGCGTTTCAAGGAAATTCTGCTTCGACTAAATGACGGTTTCTTAGGAAATGGTGCAATAATTCCGCGAGAGAAACCCATTTTTCCCCAGGTATACTTCCCCCATTCCACTTTCGTGCTCCAAGTACATGATAAATATGTTTGACCTTTCGAAGTCCATTCTGACCTCAATTCTTTGGCCCCTTTATTAAGGCAAATGCCCTCCGCCTTCATCACGAAACTCATTCCCCTCCTTGCCACGACCCTCGTAACATAATCCTAGATTCGATTTCCTCCCGCGATCGCATGGCGATCATCGTCCTGGCATATCTACTTCCCCTCTTACGCGACGTGGTCTCGACAAATTTCATCACCCATTATGCTGTGCATCCTGGGCAGAGATACGCCAACGTATCGGTCAAAATTGTGAAACCAACTCTGGGAGAATGCAGCAGAATTTGCCGCAAGGAAACTCCGCCCTGCTATGCCTTCAATTACAAGGAATCTGATGGTTCGTGTCTGCTGATCCTCAACGGGATGAGCGGCCTCCTGGAAGCCAACGGATACACGTCCTATGTTCAGAGTGAGTCGAATGAAATGAATTCATTTGGGCGAACAGGCTAATGAGATATACTTATTATAGTATAGAGGTCCTTTCAAATATAGGACTGTGCGTGACAGAGCACCCGAAGATCCAGAAAACTGAAATGTCCTTCCAGGGATGGGACGGAGAATATCCTGCTCCAGCTGGGGCAATGGTGATGTTCCGCTGTCTGAATTCCAAAGGATTCTCCGATGGTTCTAATGTCCACAAGGCTACGTGTTCCTCTACATCACCCGATTCTTGGTGCAGCTCCTTCCAGGAACCTGCAGTTCACTGTAAGGAAATTCATAGCAGTTTTGTGAAGTCCATTAAGTACCACGGTAACCTTAAGGAAAGCAACCTATTCCGTGACGTTCGTTGTATTTATATTAGTTTGGGAAACATGGTTCGACAAAAACGCAGATGTTGCTTTCCTGTATGAAGGGAGGATTTTCAATTCTGTGAATGAATGAATTGGGATTTCCTTGTCAGGCTTGCCTTGATTCACTTCAAGAATGATATCGAAGAGAAAGGATATACGCACTTTTGCTTGCGAACCCATTCACGGATGAGTTGCACCCATCTCACAACTTCTGCCGGAACCCAGATGACGATTCAGACCTTCCTTGGAGATTCACTTATGCCGGAGTGGATCCCCCCCATGAACACTTCAGCATCCCACTTAGCTCATGCTTTCTACGCACTGAGAAAACATAATGTTTCATCCGATTGAGGCAGCTGCTCTGTGCACCCAGACCCCCAGTTCGAAACATTTGGTCACATCTTCTGCATTGATGACCGTCGCGGCAGTGCGTATTGCCCCATCACCCTATCATCCATGCATGTTTTGCCAAGCGATCGGGAAGGGACCAAGTGCTTTCTTCATTCTTTCCCACAAATTTCTGCAGAAAAGCAGACTACACTTTGTGTCCTCTTTACTGGATTTCGTTCCACATTGACATTCCTCCCCTTCCTCCCAGGCACAAGTTAGCAGTCACGTGCACAATATTGCACAATATGAATGGGGCAAAGCGTTCATCCTTTTTCTCGTTTCATTTAACTGCCTTTAGTATTGCATGGTTTGTGCTTCTAAAAAAAGGGAAATACCGTCATATTTCATTTTCCTTAGCATGGAGAACCTCCGTAGAGTGGATATACGAAATGGTTCGTCAAAATTCATTACTGATATTTATCAGTTCTACTTTACAGGTTCCAGCAATTTTCGAAGGGTCGCATAACTGTGTGTCATTTGATATTGGAATAAACCCTCGCTGTGCTCTTGCCCGTTTGTTGTATTCATGTTTCAGCTAAAATGAAATCATGTGCCCGTGACACGGGCGATATTCGATATTCTACTGAATATCGATGATATTCAGCAGAATTATGAGACCTCTCACGATGAGCCTATGAATTTCTTTGAATCTGACTTTTCTCTTTCCCCTCCAATTATTCCACTCAAAACGTACAACCATCACCTCAAGACCGCTCATTTTAATACGTGGTCTGAATTCACTCCAGAATCTTATGATACTATGAACACAGCCAAATACAATCTGCCCACTCGAAACGAAACCAAAGAAGTACATTACGGAATATGATAACCGGTCAACGTGTTGCTTGGAAACGCAGAAGCATTTATGGGAAGAGTTTCGTCAAATCAAAGGAGAATCGTGTAAGACGCCATGGCTTACACGCGATATGTCGACCACGTGTTATATCCTGTGAAAGGGTGAAATGAACTCAAGATCTGCCTGTTTGCCTGCATTTTTTCGGTTTCTGTACAGAGCATGCATCATAAGTACTGTTTATTTCAACAGAAACTTCGTCTTGTGGACAATATTCTCAATGTGTCGCACAGAGAAATCGCAAAGCGCCATAACCTTGATCGCATCGCCGCACATTGGTTCAGAAGTAGTAAAAACCTGACAAATAAATCTAAAAATGAAGTTGCAGTGATCATTATTTTTTTTCCTATTTTTTTCCATGCACGGCAAAATGATGAAATTTTTGAGTTCAATCATTCCCCAACCCGAAATAATAACTCATAGTTTGGGGCCACATATGTATTGAGGAATGACGATTCTAGATGCCAGTTTTTTCCCTTGATGCCTAAAAGGCGTTTTCTATCCCACATCATCAATCATATGCGGGCGGACGCGGAAGCAGTCTCACCATAGACTAGTAGCCTGGAAAGCAAACTAGCGGAAGTTCATCAATCGAACCGGAGGGAGGGAATCCTATGAATTTTGGATGCATCTAGTTCTTAATGCTGGCTCTGCAGGGCTCTTAGTATTTCTCTATATCGTCAATGTTAGGAAAATGTTTTCCGTTTTTTGCATTGCAAGCTACCAGTGCTGCATTGCAGTGCATCCACGAGTCCTTCCAGATACAGTATCATATAATTATATGGTGTCTTATAATAAATGATGTCTTATAATAAATGCTTTTGAAGATAAATATTTTTTTATTATTTAACCAAAAAGCCGTGATGCCATACCGTAGTTCTCACTTGGAGTTGAAATATGAGGCTATCGATGATAATCGAATTTAGCACATATGATTCGTCTTGAGTTTTGAGTCATTTCTCATTTATTGGAGACACGTTTAATGAGAATTTTTTTTTGCTCCAGGGAATCGGGCAGAGTTAAAAAGTGAAACTTGGAACAGAATTAGCAGTCGTGATTTTTCGTTCGCAAAAAAATTCGATTGTCAAGTTTTATACTCTCGTGGCACAATTTTTTTTACTTGGACTTTCTTTTAACGAAACATATTCGCTGCAATAATAATTCACGGTTATTGTTATTGCAGTGAAATTCGGCCGAGATGACCCAAGTAAGGCATCGTCCCTGCCAACGATTTCATGCTGGTTTCCGGGAAACGCACAAACAAAACGACGTCACGCTATCGAAGCTCCCTCTGGCGCGAGCTTGAGCAAAGGTGAACGACAGCTGGTAAGGCCTAAAAAAAATGGAGGGAAATGGCGAAAGCACCATTTACTTCAGGAGGAGCAAAAACTGGAACACACTTATATTTTTACACACCAATAGTTTTATTTCGAAGATAGGTACTCCCGGTAACGTTTCCATTAATCACAGAGAAGCATCAAAGCTGAATTAAACGGGAACTTCGTCGTGGAAACATCTCTCCCTTTTCGATGAAAAAATGTGCAGAAATAAATGCAGAAAATTCCCTTTTCACTTTCACCTCGGTATGCACTCGGACGGATTGGGTCGTGCAATTCTCGCCCTGCAATTCCAGGTATATTTCTCTGTCCTCGGGTTTCCTCGATATTGATGCTGATGGTCCAATGCCCGGTCAACTTCGACGCGATGCGGACATGAAATCGAACGATTTCATTCGTGGAAAAGACTTGGAAAGGTATTTCTTTTTTAGGGCATCAGCAGCAAGAACCCAAAAAAAGGAGCAAAGCCTGGATTCGCCGTTTCACTTCTCGTGCGTATCGTTCGCTGGGACAGGCGAGCCCAGAGAGGCTATACATGTTTGAGACAAAAAATTGTCCCCTGAAAATTGGGGACGTTTGAATTTTGATGAATTTCTAATATCTCAGACATCTTATGCATTGATTGTGAAAGGAAAGGAAAATTCACCTTAAATGAAGAGGTAAAATTCCTCTAGGCAAATTAAATAAAATAAATAAAAAATTAAATAAAAATAATTTAATAATGAAATAATTTCCGTTTCCGGAAAATTGATGGTAATAATAAATTGCAAGCCTGTGCGGGTCACGCCGCCTCCGTTTCCCCGCCCGGAGTCTGGAAGCCCGAAGTGGATTCTGCGTAGCTGTGCGCTGATTGGTTGTGGACGGGGAGCCGTTGAGCTCGGGAAAGAATGCCACGTGCCTCCGTACTCAACAATGGACAGCGGGGATTGCCTCGCTTCTCCCTTCTTTATCTCGAAAACGGTTCGGTTTTCGAAAAACCGCATTCAGATAAGATTTGTAGCCCCGAGACTGCCCAAGCCAGTGGTATAATTTCTTTTTGGCTGTTTGACCATATCTAAGGAAGATAAACGTATGCATTGCATTATGCCACTTGTACGCCTCCCTTTCCAGCCGACGCCGTCCTTCTCCCTCCTACATCTCGACAATAGTACGGTTGACGAAAACTCACTTTCTGACAAGATTTGTAGTTTAGATTCCATCCTAACCGATGGTATACCTTTCGAAGCTGTGACCCTTCGTTTTAGTCTAATACTCCCCCAAATAGGACCATCCTCGATCTCACCTCTCCCGGGAAGTCAGGCAACGCTCCGTCTCTCTCGAGCATCTCCAAATAGCTCGTCTCATCAAACATCCTTTTCAGACAAGATTTGGAGCTCAGAGTCCATTCCGGTCTACGGTATACATTTCGGAGCAGCACGTTCATATTCGCGAGAGAAAATATATCCATATTAGGAGATTCATTACCCTCAACAACTCGGAACCGTCTTCCTCTGCGTGATATAGCCATAGGGACAATATTCTGGTACAAACTAATACAAACTAATAACAGTAGCGATTCAGGAACAAATTCAGAATTAAAAAAAGCTCGAAATGTCGTTCATATTCCTGGTTTGAATTTGGTAAGCTTCGGGGAAAAGAAAGGCACCCATGCCAGGCTGTATTAAATATTTAACATTTCCTTATCCGACATATTATGAAGAGTACGTTGAGTATGTTGAGTACGGGGGCACGTGGCATTCTTTCCCGAGCTCAACGGCTCCCCGTCCACAACCAATCAGGAAGCGCTAGCATAGTCTGCTCCTGCGCGAAACATGGACTCCGTATTGAATTGTGTTCGTTTCGATCCGATGGGGCATTTCCCAGCAATTTCGAATAATTTTGTCCATGCATCGCGACGGTCGAAAGAAATATCGATTCTTCCAAACATCGATAGTGGTATTGTGTAGGGGGGGAATCTGTCGGATTAAGTGGACGTCGAAATGGAAGTGGACGTGGCTCTGGGTTTCGGGAAAAATTGTCTGCGAATTAAAAAAAATGTTTAGAAATTTCACGATCCTCAGCCGAATTTCCCTTAGCCTGGAAATAGAATCTGGAACTCCAAAAAGTCGATGACTTTCCAGAATGCTTCAAGGCGGAACCTCGTCTTCACTTCCTTAGCATGCCGCAAAGAACCGCTCCGCTTTCAAAGCCTTGGAAGCGGAAAGAGTCCGTCTCGCACCATCGACGAATCCGGCGGTGGCAGCTTTAGTTCCTTTTAGATCGTCTCTATATACCAAACCTTATGGGTTTGGTATATGGAGATGGTCTTTCCCAGACGGGAACCCATAAGGAACGAACCGATGGGATGAAGAATCACTGCAACCCATCACAGTAGAAGGTCGGCATCCCTGGGACATTGGAGCCACACGAGAGACCAACGCCGGAGAGAGATTAGGAGAAGGAAGCCTTCGAAGGGGTCCAAAATCAATGGAAAATCGGTGAAAAAGAACCTCGCCCTCCCTCCATCCTTTCACCCGATTCAAGAAACTTATCCAATGTGAAACATAGATAAGCCGCGGATTCGACGAGGTGGCCGAGTGGTTAAGGCGACGGACTGCTAATCCATTGGGCTCATATCCGCGCGGGTTCGAATCCCATCCTTTTCGGTCCTTTACTTTTCATCCTTTCTTTCAATACCATCCCATCCTTAATGCATTTCTCGGTAGAGTCCAGAGCTCGCCTGTCTTGGTCGAGCTCTCGTACTGTCATAATATGTTAAAAGCTACAGAAGTCGTACTTTTAGCAATTGTTTGGCCACCTCGTAGCAGTTTCGCAAGGTTTCTCATGTTTCAAAGTTTCGTTGCGCTTTCATTTTAGATATTTCGTTTTTCGCTCAATCCGAGTACTGTGGCGTTTCCATTGACGAAATTTGCTACGATGTCTTCCTAATTTCTTCCTAATTGTCTTCCTAATTTCGCTTTGATTGCTTCTTTTACTCTTTTACTCTTTTACTTCTTTTCGTTTTAGTCTAATACTCCCCCAAATAGGACCATCCTCTATCTCACCTCTCCCGGGGAAGTCAGGCAACTCTCTCTCAAGCATCTCCAATGAGCTCGTCTCATCAAACATCCTTTTCAGACAAGATTTGGAGCTCAGAGTCCATTCTGATCTACGGTATACATTTCGGAGCAGCACGTTCATATTCGCGAGAGGAAATATATCCATACTAGCGAGTTTGTTTACCCTTCGGGCAAACAAACTCGCTATTGTCGCGCCTTCGGCGCTCTATTACCTTGGATAGTGATTAATTCATTCATTTTTTTCCTCTCTAATAATATACGCTAAGGAGACATATTTCAAAATTAGGATTTTTCCTCTACTCAGCCCTCAAACAGGTACTTCTGAGGGAAGTTTAAATTTTCTGTCTTTGTTTCGTTGGATCAAAAAGAAAACAGGAAAATGGGTTAGAAAAAAGTGCCCTAATGGGTTATAACGAACATTTTTTTTATTTTGAAATGTAGATTCAGGGAACTCCATGCCACCCAGTTTCAGCCTTATACGTTTCCCTTTTTCTTGGCGGAAAAAATGTATTTGGAAAAGCGACCCAACCAAAACTGTGCTCTGACGAGACGTATAAAAAAAAGGTTTCATTTTTCTTTCAATCAACATCACGTCAGTGATGCGTGCGCCATCTACTTTTCTATGTCCGCCCGGTGAACTACTTGCCCATTAAGTTTCAATATTATACGTTTGCCCATTTCGCTGGTGAAAAAACATGCTTGGAAAAGCAGACCCACTGAAAAGCCATGCCCCGAGGGGATGCCCCATGAAACCTTAATACTCCCTCAGCTCAGTAATATCGTCACTTATACGTGTGCCAAGTTTCACCTTTCCATTTCTGTCCAATTCACCACAACAACTTTTTTTTTTTCAAAACAACGACCCTCGAAAAAATTTCTCAGGGGATGTATCGAAACTTAACATTTTTATTTAACTCTTTGTCTCAGTAGTCACATTCATGCAAAGTTACAGCTTTTTATGTTCATCAGTTTAACTGATGCAAAAAAATTAGTTGAAAACTTCTCACTTTGAAAGTTGTGCCCCCAGAGCATTTACTTCTAAAGTCTGAAGTTTTCCGCAGCATCCCAACAGGTAGTTATGTACCAAGTTTCACCTTTCCACACTAGCTCAATACGCCAGGGAAAAAAAAAAAACTTGAAATCGTCGGCTCACAAAAATATGCCCCAAGGGCATGAATCTAAAATGTTCCATTTTTCCTGAACTCATCGTCTCAGTAGGCACGTCCATGCCAAGTTTCAGCTTTCCATGTATCTTCGTTTTACTCAAGCAAAAATAATGTTATGGTGGGGGAATCAGTAACGGGACATGGAAGGCAAAAAAGACCATAGGTAAGCAAAGGAATGGTCGGGAATTGAACCCGGGCCTTCTGACTGGTAGTTAGAGATGCTACTACTACACCACAGAATAGACATCCTGGTGATTCTGCCATCCTCATCTGTCACAACATATATTTAAGAAAAAAATTTCCCCCCAAAATATGTGCCCCCAGGGCATGTACCTCCAAAGTCGGATTTTTTCTGAACTCTGCATCCTAAAAGGTACATGTGTACCAAGTTTCAGATTTCTAATTTCGTTTCACGCCAAACAAGTTACCAAAATAATTGGACTAAAAATTGAAAACTTACGGAGTTGGAGGTAATCAGTGTCGGGCAGTTCTTGGATTCAAAAATATTATGCATATGCTTTTTTCCGCTGAGCAACTCCGGCCCCAATTGATGTGTAGGAAATACCTCAGATGCAGGTGCTTTCTCTGCATGAAGCCTAAAAGAGGTTACAATACCACATCATCAGTCATATGCGCGCCGGATGAAGGGCATGGAAAGAGCCTGACCCTAGATTTGGGGCATGGAAAGCGAACGAGCGGAATTCCATCAATCGACTCGGAGGGAGAGAAACTATCCCATTAATTGTGTATGCATCTGGTTCGTTAATGCCCCCTCTACAGAACTGGCAAAGTTCCCTGCGGAGTCAATGTTGAGAAAAGTTTTTCCACCTTTGCACAATGCAGGAATCCAGTGCTGGATTGCAGAGCATCATCGAGTTCATGCATCAACGATGCATCAATGAAAAGAAGAAAACAGCTTGGTCGCAGTGCCTAGGTTCCATCCAATATGTAGGATCAAAATAGGATTAATTGAATTTTTTTAGTCTGAATTCTGAATTGATTTAGAACGCTACCACTGTTCTCAGGCAAGCGATATCTACAAGAGTATGGTCCTTCTCGAGACGGGGGACCAGGATTGGAAGGGGAAGGCGGGAGGGGAT
>CAJPEV010002804.1:0-38642 GCA_905338385.1 Darwinula stevensoni | reverse complement strand
TTAGGAAGGAAGAAAACGACGGCGCGGGCGACCTTGAAGCCAGCTGCTGAGGATGATTTCCGTTCGTTTTGGCAACTTTTTTTTCGGTATGTTTTTTTCAAACGGCCATGACTCATCTCCAAATGAATGTAGGAACCTAAAACCATACATTTTCAGAAAGAAACGAACTGAAATGAACTTTCTTTCAGTTTTTTTTCGACTCTGTAGCCCAAATCGTTCAGGAGATATTCACATTTTTATACAGGGGCAAAAACTGTTGGCCCACCCTGTATATTGGACTGAGCCTGGCCTACAATGCGATTGACTCGATGGGCCCATCCTTCTAGAACATTGGTGGTGCATGGTTCTCCCATGAAGACTCGTTTCTTCACATTCCTCACTCTTGGATGGAAAACAGGCAGCTACGAGGTCGACCAGGTCGACCTCAGATTCAACGCCATCATCATAATACTCTCTAAATTATGCAATGTTTGGGGCTGGTGCTGTTGACATGCAGGTCCTGACACCATCGAATGTACTTTCTGGATCGAACGCCGAAGCTGTCAACATGCGCATAGCTAAAGCAAACTCTACGTTATCTGCATCTTCAGAGACTAACACTGAACTTTGAATTTTTCTCAAAATGCTTTGTGCCAAATGAAAGAAGCAAGTGTTGTGTTTCGCATGAGGAATTACTTTGAGATACTACTGACATAATTCCGCTCTCAAAGTCGGTTGTGATGAACTGCAGCTTCGGACAAAGCGGAATCTCTTAAATGCGTCAAGTTTGTCATGCAACATCATGGGGTAACTGCGCATCTTTCGCATTCAACAAGCCATTTGAGGATGTGGCGTTTTCCACATTTTGACGCCTTCGTTATTGCAACTTTCAACGTTTCAACCATTCGAAATTGTGTGGCTTTCGACGTTTTTCTAGTCGACATAAAATCTGACGACATTGTGGCTTACGACATGATGTTATAGATACGCCTAAATCACCAGACAGAATTAGTAAATTAACGATAAAAAAGGGCGATTTTGGAATAACGTCGTAGACACAAGGACTATGAGGATTGAAAAGGGATCCCTGCGGGAGAGATATGGCGATTAGTCCGTATACATCGCAAGAGGCAATGCAGTATTGATGCATATTCAACGAACGTCTAATGTAGGATTCTGCCAACGTGCAATAATTTGTAAACCAAATTTCAAAGGTCCTCTCTTTCTTCGAACCCCTATCCGCTTTCTTACAGGACCCTTAATTGTTACTTTCCGATCACCCTATGAATGCCACACTGTATAAATAAGTACCGAACACCACAAAGACGTCGGATATTTCAGTAGAGTCTGTATCCTGAAACTTTGTGCATTGCCTACTGCCCCTCGAGGACCGCAATGAAAGAGATTAGCAATTGTAAACTAAGTTGAGTGAGAGACTCCACTTTTTATTAAGGAGGTGGGGAGGTCGAAAAGAGGGAGGAAGTTGAGTTTAGAAAAGTTCCTTTATCCAAGTTCCTCTCCACGAAAATCCCCCTCCGTCAGCATTATTGTTCAAATTTGTCACCATCGGCATTGACTCTCATTAATTACCTCCATTACCCTTGGACTCTTTGACAGTGCACAAGGATTCAAGATTACTGGAGGGAACTAATCTGTTGCTGACACTGAGTTTTCCGAAAAATGAGCAGGAGCTATGAACCGTCCTGCTAAACCATAACATGTGCTCATCATCCTGAAAAATGACAACAAATTAATAATGGAAAAAAAAGAGAACAAATAAGGTGGTCAGTCTCGTGTCTTTCATAATGATGATGACAGTAAAGCCCAGACTACCGACAGTTATACAAAATAAAAAGTCAATATCCCTGTAGGATGTACGTTGGCAAAATCAAGACATGAATCCTATTGGTACACACTTCATTTTTTAAATATACCTCCGCTGAACGAAATGGTCGTTCTCCAGTGCTACCGAAAAACTCTCCATTCACCACATAATCGCAGCGGATGAAACACTAAATAAATTTCTTTATTCACCTTGTTCATATTCCAACATCTTCGTTTCAAGCAAAGTAATCATGTTGGGTTTCGCTGTCCAGTTTACAATGTTTCATTAGATGAAGTCGGACATTAGGAAGTCCATGTTGAAAGTAAGATGAGACGGGAACAATGCATCAAGGTGCAAACAAGAATAAAGTGTGAGAAGTGGAACTAACCAAGACGTCTGAGGAAAACACGTAATTGATTCAAATCGTTTCATGTGGGTTTACACCCTACGAAATGCTCAAAGAAATGGAGCTATATTGCAACATTTCGTATTTCCTATCTGTAGCAATACTGACTAACGGATTGCTGTAAACCTACTGACTCCATCGGCACATTCAACCGAGATTCCAGCGCTGTTGAAGTTTCTAAAAATAATATTCAAGGCTCATTTAAGTACTCCAAAAACCTCATGAACGATGAGATATTAGAAATCATACATCACATGGCAACATTTTGAGTCTGGGAATTCAGTCTCTGGTCGGAAACCCGGTCATCATGGAACAGTAGACGTTCAAAACTTTATTGAAACGCAAAGAGAATATCCTCGAAGACGTCCGTGTGTTACTATTACTCAGCGTGTATGGAGGAGATCGGTTTGGACCATTCAATGAAAATCGGATAATTATCTAGGTACGATGCCACATATCTCGCGATGTGACACCCTTCGAATGTTGTTGAAGCAAGGACCATTTTGAAAGCTAGATAGTTTGAAGAAATGAATATGTTAAGGAAGTTGAGTCCTGGAAATGCAGATCACTTGTAGAGTGATACCCCAGCTGATGAAACCCCAAAATATCCTGAGGAATATTGTGAACAGAGGTAACATGCGGTTTCACGACTTTCTTTTTTTATGACAAATTTATGAAAGAGATATGAAACATGACATAATATATCATCATCCTCAAGGAATTTGAAAATCATGAACATTTTAAAATGTAATATGTAGACGAAAATTAATGAAAATATCATCCTGCTTTTGCGGAAAGACTAATTTCTATAAAGAAAGATTCCATGAAGAAAGATGGATTCGCGTGATATGAAAATCGGGGAAATGAGTACTTTAAGTCTGAAAGAAGAAGATTACTTTCTCATTAGGACAAGATGAGGACAGGATTCATTAGTATGCCGAGCAGAATTACATTCAATTGCCCTGATTTGCAGAATCCTGCGTGACTGAGTACCCCAGCATAGAAAACGCCACCGTGTCATACGACAGATGGGACGGGAAATACCCAGCACCACCTGGTTCCCGCGTCATCTATACCTGCCCTCATTCCTCAAGTTTCAATGACGGGTCGGACGTCCACAATGCCACGTGTTCCGTTCGGATAGATGACACCTGGGACAGCTCCTTTCACGACAGGCATGTTCGATGCCAAGGTAATTCACTTGACTCACCGAAAATCCGTCAGTTTAACACGATTCTTGGCTAGGAGCAGCAAAATTCGGTGGATGATTGCGTTCCGGGTCGGGTGCGGGTCAGAATCGGGCCGATCGAGTTTCAACTCTGACAAGTCGACCCGTGCCGGCCTCCAACGCGCGCAGAGAGATAGGAGAACCCAAAGAAATAACGTTCGCAGCGTACTTACAGGATTTTTGACCCGATAAGTATCGCCTCCTGGTCATGAGCTTTCAAGTGACATCTTAATTATTAAAAAATTTGTTCATCCATCTAAGAGGAGTTTCCTGGAATGGCACACAGAATGACTGACTGAAAGATTTGCCTTTTATGTATATGTATTAGAATTTCGAAAGATATTCCTATTTAATGGTAATGGTATCTGTTATTTCATGTGATGAATTGTTAAATAACAGTGAGGAATTGGTTTTTGAGAGAGGAACGTGTTTGTGATACATTTCGTTTAAAAAATTGGGAAAACGGCCAGTGAAACTTTTGATTTGCTCGAAGTAGCATGCGGTGATGATGCTTTGGCTTGTAAGCAACTTTGTGATTGGTTCCATCGCAAACAGCAAAGTGCTTTCGAAAAATACATTTTTTAAGTCGCAGGATCGTTGGCCAAAGTGAGTGGCTTCAGAAGGAGGATACTTTCAGGGAGATATAGCTCCAAAATCTGAAAGTACCATAGTCTGTCTATAATCGCACCAGTAAAGACAAATTTTGAACAGATCTCGTAGTTAACATTCTTGGACCACGGTCTCACAACGCCTCTGCAGCACTAAGGTGCACTGCTAAACCCTGAGGCGCAAAAAAAGAAAAGGAGGCGAGGTGCACCGGTGTGCCTCATGGCAGTCAACCTATTAAGGAGTTTTTAAGGTGTTGAAAATATATTTTGCCGTACATGCATGTTATACTGAAATTTATATGATATAGCGAATCGATTGATGCAATATCCGTCGTCAATAGAAGAATTCAAGTGACTTTTGAATCAGAATGTATTTTTCTCTTTCGTATTACGACTCTTGAACTTCTTAACCTATTGGTTAAGTGGGTCCGGTACACATACGTTAAAATAGATCTGATGATGGATGCTTCCGTATGTGCCACCAATATTTATGTACACTAATATATCAATGCAGAGGGAGTTGTGGAATGCCGAATGACAACAATGGGGGTGGAGTACAAAGGAACCCGCAACCAATCACGAACTGGAAAAAATTGTCTGCATTGGGAAGGCACGATGGACTTTTTCCCTACGCCTCTAATTGGCGATGATCAGGGCAATTTAAAACAGCCCAACCTAAACTACTTGCTGGGAATAATTAAAAGGCTGGACCTAAACTATTGCCGGAATCCAACGATGATAGCGCGACCATGGTGTTTCGTTTCCACCGACTATAAGGAATGGGAATACTGCGACATCCCCTTCTGCCCCGGCCGCAAAGGTCTGAGATCCTTTGTTCTGCGAGGATACTACAGAGGGTGTTCAAAAGTTTCTGAACGCTTTTTTAAAATATAATATACAGGGAATTCAGGTAACTTGTACATCTTTGAACGCTCATGTCTCTGAAAGGACGCAACATATAGTGATGAAAATTGACCACAATATAAAATGTGATGGGGGAAAATCCATTGCGCAAAAAACCATGATGTGCGTTTCTTAATCGAAATAAACACGTCGGTTCTTCTCCCCGCGTAAACAAAATTCAGATCTCCATTTGTACAGCACATATCATACTGTACCACACGCAATCAATCAAGTAAATGTGAAAAAAATCGCCTCTGGAAATGAGAGAATGACAAGGGATGTCTCATTATCTGCCTGTAATATTGCCCCACACCGCTCGAAAGTCGTGTTGCTTATACTCGGAACGGTAACTTTCTCATATCAGACTCAGGTGGCTAGCCATATCTGGATATATGATCTGATTACATATTTGAGCTTTCAATGAGTCGTCATGTGCAATAGTTTTAAATCGTTTGGAATTCCCCTTTGAATCCCTTTTTGCCTAAGTGTAATTTTTGCGCAAAACGGTTATGTTGCGTTGATTCAAGTTGGGAATGACGTTGCGACATGACCTCTTTAATTGTGAAGTTGTAAACGCATGGAACTTTGCGAACGTCGATATTTATCATTTGATGAGCTAGTGTATCCCGAATGCCGACTGACGAACATCGGGATGGAATACATGGGGACGATGAATGTGACAAAGACAGGAAAACGATGCCTAAGATGGAATTCCGCTGAGGTGAAGCCGTACATAGAAAAGGATGGCCAAATGTCCAATTTCTTTGGTGATATTCCCTCCGAAATGAACTTTTGTCGAAATCCGGATTTCCACGAGATGCCCTGGTGCTACGTCGATAACAACGGCTTGCGGGAGGATTGTTGGATTCCCCTTTGTGACGATCAAAGTGAGTGACTACCTGAAATGGACTCATATTCACTCACAGGTAAAAGTAATTGACATTCCATGGAAAAAGAAACTTCTGTATCATTCCCAATTTACTATCCCTTTTCAACTTGTGAGATACTTAAATAAATTTACTGTATGCGTTCAATACGTGTACTCGACTACGTCAAGGGGAAATATAGTTTTTCTTCTGAGATCATACATATTTAATTTTCGATTCAACAAGTCTCATTATCCGATTGCTCTTCCAGGAACCAAAGAATGCAAAACAACTGCCTCTGGAAACGACTATAAAGGCTCAAAGAACTGGACCATTTTTGGTGCACCGTGCCTTCCATGGACAAAGGCAATCGAAATAATCAAGAAATCTGGAGAGGAAAGATTTCTAATATATTCAATGCTTGGTAGCCCCATGGCAGACCACAACTACTGTCGGAGCAATATCTTGACTCCATATGGTCCATGGTGCTTTATTGAATGGAACAATATGTTGGGGAAGGATTATTATTCTGTGATTCAGGAGGACTGCCATGTGCGTTCATGTTTTCGTGAAGAAATGGAGAAGGCATCTGAGACAGTGGAAGCAAGCAAGTCGAGTGAGTTTTAAATTTCTATGCCAAATTATAATACCGTCGTACGACGACTTCTCTTTCAGGTGTCACAAAACTCGGATGGCCGCGTCGATGCATTGATCGTCTCAAACTGGAGCGTGACCAAAAGTCTTCTTGATTCCAACGCTCAAATATACAGAATTTGTTTTTTAAGATGTCGCTAGGCCGCGAATAATCGTCAACAGCTCAGTGCTTTGAATATCACTGCTGTAGTTCATGTCAGAACGATATGAAGTTTTACTTGGATACAAAACTCACCCTTCTGCCTGGATCACTAATTCCAAAATACAATACAGTGTTTTCATACCAAGTTCAAACCGGAGTGCGGCAAGCGTAAAGCTTTTCAACAGAAGGATCACAACTTAAGATATGAAAAAGAAAGCATTGCTCTTCACAAGAAATTGCAATTCATCATGATGCAGCAGCCAAACCGTCGAATAGAGCACTGAAATTGCGTAAACTGATTCCTTAGCAACCATGGATGTGCTCTTCTATAAGACAGAACTAGGTCCAAAGTGCCGTGTTACTCACTTTCCCGGAAACTCTATGCTGCATTAAGAAATAAAAATTACCCAAGTCCTCTTCTGACGCCATGAAATCCGTCAAATGTATATGAGCAAGGAAAATAAGATGTCCTTGGACTCAATCCAATCGGTGCAGTAGGTCAGGATTTATTTGTAAAAGAATGGATTGCAAAGTAATTGAGCTGCATTCCGGCCATCTAGCATTTACTCCAAGACACAAGTCTTCCACAAAATTATAGTTTTCTCAAAGTAGTAGCCATGAGTAACATTTAAAACATGTTTCGAAATCTCATTTTTTCTCTCCCAGACTTCCCAGACTTGATTCTTTCAGACATTGTTCGCCCAGACATTTTCTGTACTGGTATTTGCACATTACAATGGCGAGAATGACAAATTCGTCATAGAAGAAAAAGAAATATCAAAATATATTCATTTGTAAGCTATCAATGGATGCGACATCGTCGTGATGCTGTATATTTTTTTCTGGATGCATTTTATACAAGCTACACCCCATTTTCCTCACATTATACTTCCATTGCAGTTGGAGCAGAGGCAATGCAGATATATCCGGAATGCCGAATGACGACAATGGGGAAGGAGTACAGAGGTACCCATAGCCGAACACAAACTGGGATGAATTGCACTGACTGGAAGACAGTTTATTCCCAGCAAGCACAGAATATGGGAAACGTTTTCCCCGGATTTTCTTTATTTCTTTTCCATTTGCAATTGCCGGGGTTCGAAAAGCAGAGTGCCGCGAACAGAGAGTACCTCACCGAATTCATTTTTAAGCAGGACCTCAATTATTGCCGGAATCCAACGTCAGCCGAGCAGCCATGGTGCTTTGTTTCCTCTTACGGGCTATGGGAATTCTGCGACATCCCATTCTGTCCCGGCAGCAAAGGTCTGCGATCCTTTGGTCTCCGAGGATACTATGCTAGAGAGAGTGCGTTGCATAGGATGTCTTAATATCTGCTTAGAGTATTTTTTCCAATCCGCTCGAAGTCATATTGCTGATACTGTAAGTTTCGGGCGTATCACAGTCTAATGACGAGCTACAGAGCAGAGAAGAAAAACCAATCGGGCCTCTCTGAAGAAAGGAACGAGATTAGCGACTGTGGCTAATAGTGCGAACAAAACACGTCGGGTCCTGCTGATCCGTAACATTTGAGCTTCACTTTTTCGTTGAAATACGGAATAAAGCGATGAAGATTTGGAAATTCGTTTCCCTTTGTACCCATGAGCTTGGTCCAAAACATTTTTTGGCTGCTGCAACAAAGCACGTTGGCTGTTCGAAGTCAACGGCGTATGGCTCGAAACGTTTAGAACCACTGGCGTCGTGGTGAACGATCAATTGACACACTTTCAGATATACCTCATCTTCCATTCCCGTTGTCTACCGTCATTTTTTCCATTTTCAAAATTCATTCCTCACCTCCCCCCCTCCTGTCAGTCAATTTCATAAGGAACAAAATTGTCCTGTTCGCACTCTTAATCACAAGCGCTGATCTCGCTCCGTTCCTCAGTTAGTCTCGCTCTGATTTTTTTTATTGCTCATCACTGTATTGATTTTTATCCGACGGGCAGAATCGCAAGTCAAGATGCAATGAATTAGAAACGAATGAAATCAATACCTAAAAATTACTTAATTTAAAACATTGGCAAAACGATGGGATCAATGCACATATTTGAAGTTTCATGATTAATTATTCGTTTTCTATCTCACATTTCGCTCATCCTCAGACATGCCCATGTGTCCAGTCATGCATCATATCCAATACCAAATACTTTATCAGTGGAATGATTCCTTATTCTGTTGACTCTCAGAACCCGTGGAATGCAGACTGACTGAAGAGGGATTGGAGTATGCAGGGTTCAAGAACCTGGATGCAGGTGGCAGGAAGTGTCAACCCTGGTTGACGTCCAACGCAAAACGTTTCCAGCTCCTGAACTTCCTCGCTTTCCCTGACGAACGTATAGACTATAGTTTCAACTATTGTCGCAATCCTGACCCTAACAATGAAAGTCTCTGGTGCTTCATTGAAGGAGAAGAAACTTTGAAAGGTCGGGGTCAGTGCAATGTCCCATTCTGCTATCAAGTGTATGAGCGTTCCGCTCTGGAAGGTATGCTTTCAGATTGCTGCATGCTTGTTCACACAAATTTTTTCTCGTTTGTGGCTTTCAATGGTAAAGTATTCAGATGTGCAAATATATCTCATCCTACACTGCTACCAAAGACTGAATAATGGAAAATTTTACTTTCTAAGATTTTGTAAACCAGTTCTCTTAAACTTCTCAAGCACTGCAGGCAGGGAATATCTACGTTTCAAGTGATTCAAAGACTTTCGCCCCTAAAATGTGACAGGTAAACCGGCGCAAGGATACCCGGAATGTTTGCAGACCAAGATGGGGAAGGAATACGTGGGGACGACGAGGAAGACGATATCTGGGAAGCCCTGCCTCCGATGGGACGCTAAGCCCTACGGAAAGCCTGAGGATTTCGACCCGAAATTATCCTACGATGATCATTTCCGATTTGGCAATGCCGCATTGCATCAAGACTTCTGCAGGAACCCGACGTTGAAGAAGCAACCCTGGTGTTTCGTCGCCGATCCTGAGAAGAAATTGGAATTCTGCAATATCCCCCTCTGCCCCAACTACCCCAGTGAGCTCATTCTGATCCACGATCAAATGTTATGTCTGGTTCGAAATGCGTCATGCTAGGGTTGGAAAAGAACCAACACTCAAAGTAGACATATCATTATAGTCCAAGAGAGCTTGCTTAGGGCAATTTAATATCATATCAGTCGCTTCTAGAAGCAGTCAAAAAAGACATTAGGTGTTGCTTTGGCTTAGAGATAGAAATATAACTCAAAATGTTGCCCAGTTTAGCAGTTGCCGATTCCAGGCCTTCTGTAACTAAATTCATTATGAAGCGCATTGTGGCCTTGGATACCTGTTCATCTTGGGCTAATATATATTTGCGATATCAAGAACAATTGAGTCATTCCATTAAACCTAAGGAACAAAAATTTGTTTTTTCGTCCGAATCCTATCAAATCATTGACGCTGTATTCTCTTTGAGAAAACTACATATTCCATCAAATTCGACTTGAGCCTTACACGATAATACGTCTCATTAAATCTATTACTGGAAGATGTATTTCAATGCGTCCAATGGTGTTTCCAATTAATCCGCATGTAATCCCTGGCTCGCATGATGAGAATCCTTCTCTCTTTCTCGGGAAGATGAAGGTTTGGGTGGTTTGATTTTTCACTCCACCAGACAAGACGGAATGCAAATGGACGCACAAGGGAGAGGAATACGCAGGGACTCTCAACGTGACGGTGTCTGGGCGTTCGTGTTTGCCTTGGAGCGACTCTGGATTACGGGAACAATTTTGGCCGAGGTTCCCAGAAGACGTGAGCAGCGAGGATCACAACTTCTGTCGCAATCCAACAGGGAGAAAGGACCTGGCCTATTGTTTGGTTGGTTTTAACGAAACCGGAAAGACCTTCGAAGCCTGTGACATTCCTTTCTGCCCCTTCCACTTCCTCCACTAAAGATGCCTCGTAGGTGAGGGAAGCAGTGAGACAATGGAAATGTTTTTGCGTTTCATGAACTGCCTGTTGCATTTAATACTCTTTGTTCAATGTGGGTATTTCTGTATTTTGACGCATATACTTCATGTAACCGTATATGGAGGTCAGGCAACTCACTCTTTTGATTGTCAAATAATTGCTTTCCTTTTGGCCTTTTTCGTGGGTAGCACCAGGGGTACGTAATTCTTACATTTAGCTTTCATTTTTTAGACGTTCTAGATTTATTGGAGGGCTATTTTCGGGCACAACTACCAAGACGATGGAGTGAATGCACGCATCGAAGAAAAACTTGTCATACCTGAATTCAACGTCCTTCTGGGAAAATTTTCACTAATATGTATCATTGGCGTTCTTCAAGTGACCTGACGAACCCTGCAAGTGAAATCATTCCTGAGTGCTGCGGCACCTTGTGGAAACTTTCTTGTGCTCCAAGTGCGTTAATGGTGTTGTCCTCGTATGGAGTGTTGGTTATGAAACCGTTTGAGGGGAACATGTCGAATCCTCGTTATTTCAAGGTTGAAATGATAACATTTCCGAATTACGTGCAGTTGCTCTGCAGCAGCACTCGCAAATGCAGCATGAAAGCGTAGTGGTCATTCCGTTGGGCTTCCTTCATGACAAATATTTCTGTCAGAGGAGGAAAATGCCATCGAATGGAGGTTTTTCTGAATTAAAGAGCCGAATATTCTAATCAAAGGACTTTTAGTGTGGAGTGGGATGGCCGATCGATGCAGTGAAAAATGGAGAAATAGTGCACGGACATATCTTGATGGTGTCCATTCTTTTCTTCGATTCATGATGTTTGTCCATAGGCGTCAGAGTCGGGTTGGCGACAGAAACTCAAGATGGGCCAAATTTTACCTAATTTTTATGAGAAAATCCCAAGATATATGCATAATGATTTCTGTAAATTCAAGGTTATTGGTGAGAGGGGTGTGTGGAACAGGAGTGTAGGAGGCTGTTGGTTGGGAGGATAGGGGAGAGTGGAGAGTAGGGGGAAGGAAGGGGGTGGGGAGAGGAAGTGGAATGTCTTTCAGACATTGTTTCCTCACTACTTCATTTCCGCCATCCTATATTTTTCGCGCATTTGAATCGATTACGTCGAGTATTGTCGATAGAGGGAGAGGGAATTCTTGATCCACGCCTGAAATTCATGAGAAAAAACACAGAAGGGAGCAGCGGATGGGAGCCGCTGATTGGAGCCGTCGTCGGATCTCGAAAAAAGTGAGTCTCTTCCACCCATCAAGAGGTCTCAAGTCATGTGGCTTCGACACGCTTGCCTCATTCCTCCTGTTAGACTTCCAAGAGGAGTCTCTCAGGCCCAGATAACCAGCAAGAGGACCTATTGGTAGACATCGTACAATGTTGATGACGTTTCTCTGCTTCGTCACGAGAGACTCAGGACTGAGCTTGAGTCTGTTGCCCAGAATCTAGATCACTGGTGGACGCTTCTGAGCATGCTTCAACAGCGAACCCATTAAGGTTAGGAAAGCGGTATCGAAAATGCACATACATAAGTAACTGCATAGCATACGAAGTCCTCAGCAGGCCGATCGAGTTTTGTTCGGAAATATCGAATTTTACTCATCACAGAGATGGACCTACACGAACGTTTCCATGCTTCCCTAAGAATGCATACTACTTGCAGGGAGTTTAAACCATGTTAATTCATGATGTGCGCGAATGCCTAACAATTGGTCGTGAATTGATAGGCTTTCATTATTTTTTTACGTAGAGAGACGAATGGAAATTTCCATCACCGGATAAACGGTCTTGGGGACATGTCCTTCAAAGTTTTGGGGGGAATGGTAAAATGACCCCTCCAATAAATTCAATATCACCCTAGCTACTCACGCTTGAAACCTGGTTAATGTCTCATTCTAAAGCGTGTAGGCAAGCATCTAAACATTTTTTGTTTCTTTTCTCTGCCTTAACTAGAAGAAAATTCACAATTTTATGAAATTTCTGAAATGTTCCCATCTTCATCTCAAAAATTGTAATATCTATGGTAAAAAGAGAAACGAGACCAGCTTTGGATTTTCCATGCTCTAAGAGGTTCATCCAAAGATACATGTATTTCGCTTTTAGGTCCCTTCAAAATTATGTTAAGCAGATTTAAAATTGCAAATATTGGGACATATGAATACAATTTGACCTTTAGTAACTTTACTTCAAGTCCAGGTAGAGGTAACCCTTTTCAGATAAGTGGCCGGTCTCTCAAAGCTCCCTTTCTAGTCATTGACGTTTCATCGCGTTATTCGAAACCCAAAGCATTCAGAATTCTTTTCCTAGACAATTTCGAGAAAAATGTTTCATCGAGCCCTTTTTTCCACCTGGATCGTGTTGGAGCTGAAAAGCACATCATACTCGAGTTTGTTCATTTAACCCGCCTTGGGAAACAAAAACAAGCACATTCCACTTAATATTTCATTATTATTTATATGGCATCAAATATGAATCTTGAGAAACATCACACAACTTCCTTAGATGCACCATCAACAAACTATCTATATTCCGCTGCCCGTTTATTCTTATATCTTCTTATGACTTCATTATCATGCCTAAGTCTAACTAACGAATATCTAAGAAAAATGGAAAGAATAGAATTTCGGGAAATTTGTCCTCTCCACAAATTGTATGGCCTCCAAGTTATGCTTGGAATTCCTGTAGACGTGAACAGGGTCGCACCTACATCCGCCCTACTCAACAGACCCGCCTCCCATTGACTACCAATATCTTCAGCGAGATGAAGAAGTCTATGCGAGAGGTGCGTTTTCGTCACGTCAATTTAACTTATAGGAGACCATAAGGCTAACGTTCCCCAATTTGTTATGCATGAAATATTTAACTTTCCCGGGCAACGCCGGGTACTTCAGCTAGTCCTATATATTAAAAACACAATGAAGCTGCGTTCATGTATATGAAGCCTCCGATGCTTGGGTCTGAGTGCATGTCCACAGGTCCATGTTCGCATGTGCGGTGTCTTCTGCCTGCCTCGTGTGTACGTCTCCCTCTCGCGGAGGAGCACTTTTTTTCCGACCTTTGCGACTTCGGATCCATTCTCGAGAACGTAATAGCCCGAGGGGGGTGGGGGAAGAGTTCGAGTAGCATAAGAAGACTAAAAACAAAATTACTCAATCGGCAAACGAACCCTAGACTTTTTTATTACGAAGCAAACATGTTACCACTACGCCACGAAACGTCACTATGTAATTTTACTTTCCATGTCATCCCTAACATTACAAGGGGAGAGAAGCATTCTAGGAACCACACTCCCATTCAAAAGCGTATTCTGCCGCATGTCCGACTTTTTGATTGGATTAAATAAATTCTTTTTTTCCATTAAAAAAGCCGTAAAAAAATGGTTTTGCAAGCAACGCTCAATGGACAGTCTAGTAACCCTGAACTTCAAACCATAGTTTCCCTGAGAGTGGGGCACTTGGACGATGGAGTTTAGTGGTCCTGTGACTGTTGGATCGCAAGGGCCACCTAGGTGACATAAAGCAGGAGTTGGAAATCTGAACAAATCTGGTATTTTTATCCCCGATATAGACACCGACGTGTTTGGAATGAGGCGTTGAATCATCGTTGACTGGGTGTGGATTGAATGCATGACTGTTGTTACATCCATGTTACTTTATAATTGATTCAACACGGTGACCGTCACCGTTTATGCACCCACTTTGGGCCAACATTCATTCAATGCTCGACCATTCACAGTCGAAGTAGAAGATATGCTTTCTTCATCAGTGTTTGCAACTACTCAGTTCAGTCGATCTACCAGGAAATATTTCTTTCAAGAGGAACGTTCGATTTTGAGCAAATAAGAGAGCGGCTGAAAGGCACTCGAATTTCGTCACACCAATCGAGCAGAATGGCAGTTTCGGCTCGCATAATTAGGAGCAACGATTCAAAACCCTACTGTGTCAGACCTATTTCCCAAAATAGGCACGGACGTGTTTATGTTTGCCATCAAGAGCTTGGTGTAGGAGAAATGACATGACGACACTAGCTATGTATATTTTAATTAAGCTTGAACTGTAATGGCTGCTAAAAGCATTCATATTTTCCTAACAATAATATCATACAAAGAGTGTTTTCTGGGACGGTCTTGATGGTACATGGTCTTCATGCAGCGTTTCCCATATGAATGTGTTTTTTTATTGCTTTATTATTTTTATTACTAATACGATTACCTGAGTATGGTGAATGCCTTTAGCACGTATATAATTTTGGCTATCCAAAGAAAGGACACTTACGTGAAACAACTTCACAGCGGCCGCATTGCTCACATATTAATTAAAAGAACGCTTCAGTATGGCATCAATCCTTTAACATTATTTCAATGTTGATTCGATGCTGAAAATGTCAATATTGAGAGAACGTTGTCCGGTCAACATTATGTCAACAAATGTCTGGCGAGACAAGCGAACAAACAAGATTTCCTGACTGCGAAATATGATGGCGACTACTTACCCAATGTGGTTAGTTACCATACGAATACTCGTCTCCAGTACTTTTGGAACAGTACTTGATATTTTCTCCACAAACGACGCCTGGGAGGGAATTTGACTTATTGGATATGTTCGATCAATGTGGCAACTCAACCAAACAAGACCTAGGATAATTCTGAGCATGGTGATGGACACAAAAATGTATGCGAGGTCATATTACTCCAATAGACCACGACGTCCTGTTTTCGAGGAGGAATTCAAATCCTGATCACTGCTGAAGGATGCGTGGAGAGAGGGTAGTCTCTCATTAAATCGCGGTAATCGTGTCGGTGTCCCGCCTCCTGGGAAACTGGATGCCTCTTCCTCATCTCGGCATTAGGTTCGCATTTTCCTTGAAAAGGGGATCTTAAAAAAACGAATTCGGAGAATGGCGATCGTGTCCAGATGACATTCGAATAATGCTTCAGTCATGAAACGGCGCATGCGCACGAATTAAACAGATTGTTGAGACCTGTCATAACGGTGAACGATCGTGGATTCAATATTTCTTCAATGTTGAAGAAAATGAATTTTCAATATGGAGTCAACGCTGATAAGCAAATGATGAAGCAACGTTGCAATCTTGGTCTTGAACATTGAATCAATTGTTGATAAAAATGAACTTTCAAAGTAGAATCAATGTTGACAGGCAACGTGGTTTCAACGTTAGCTGCGTTGACGAAATGACGTTGAATCAAAGTTGATTCAACGTGAGTGTGCTTCTTGGGTTATCGGTTTGTGAATTAACATGGAATTGAGACTCCTAACGTGCATATTCATTTTCCCTCTCTCCTTGTTGCATTTCCATTATTGATTCAAATGCCTTAATTGCAGAAAATAATGCAGATTTTAGATGGAGATTGATTTCCCGTAGTACGCCATCAGCCGCCATAAATGCACTGAGCAACCGGGAAAGCAAAGGATAAATAAATTATAGCCGCACTCGAAAACACCAAAGGGTGAAGCCATTTTTCTTTGGAATACGTTTAATGCAGAATCGCTGATACAACTGCGATTGCTTAGCCATGCTCTTCAGGAACTCGAGCCTGAAGCATGTCTAGTGCAGATGGCGATCGCACCTGCAGGTGCTGACGTTGGCTGCTGCGCATTTTCCCCAGCTAAGGTAATTTGCTTCTGCTTCGGTTGAGTGATGAGATGGTAGAGATGATGGATTGCGCAGACATCCAATTCCTCATGGTAATAGCACCAAGGATACTTGTAATGTACACTTGTAGGCAGTGAACCCTCAATGTCACGTATTCCAGTATGTGGGCTATACCCAAAAGCAAACGCTCTTTTATAAAAATGACTTCTTAAAGGTTTCGTAAAAGAATATGGAGGAAATAAACCAAGTATTAAGACCAAGTAGATTATTAAAGGAACTGAGGTGTGGCTTGGAACAAAAATCGGGAAAGCTCAACGAAATGGAAGAGGAAAAAGGCCAGATAGACGGCCTGAAGGAGAAGTGAATGAGAGGGTTCATTTCACAATGGGAGGTGGTTCCATGCGAAATTTAAGATGTAAATTCTTAGATCGACGAAAAAAGAGAGAGTTGCAAAGATCGGTTCTGACGGTCCTTCTCGTCACCATTGAGCGCTTTCTCCACAGCCTTCGATCCGAGCTTTGGACCCAACAGATGGCAAGAGAGGAAGACGATCCCGCGACGCTGCTGAATGGAGAAAGCCATATCTCACAAGGGACCATCAAACTAAACGCACACGGAATGAAAACTGATCAGCGCTCGAGCGGCGCTGCCTCTTCATATCGATTAATCATGGAAGTCTCAGAATGTTCTACAACTTTCTGGGAGGGGAAACTTTTGATGAGTAGGGTACATGATGTACTACGATACTCCTAATGATGCTCACGTCTGACGCCTATGTAACTAAGACCGCACCATTCTCTGAAGGGAATGTACATTCCTGTTACCAGAAACAGTTACATGGCGTTCAATGGAAGTGGAGACTGGCTCTTGCAGCCAACCTTTTCACTAATCCTTCAACTCCGTCACGCACTTATTTCCAGTGGCATTTGGCGGATAAGTGCCACTCTGTTGGAAAGCCAATGTTTGTCTCACGATTGCTCAAGTTGAGGAACATGTTCCGATTTTTGTAGTGCGTAGGAGATCCATCTGAGGAGCAGGCTTTTTTTCGCGGAGAATAGTGAAATTCATCCTTTGGGAAGTCGATAATAGCCCTCCGGATAAGATGGACAGCAACCGCATCGTGATTAAATCTGATATGAAATAGCTCGCGCCATGGAATTTCCCCGGAGTCTATCTAATATATATAGACGATCGTGACTGACTGACTGACGCAAATTCTAACCATGTTCCAGAAAGGTTAGAAATCTGTAACTTGGTACACATGTACCTTTTGGGTTGCAGAGTTCAGGAAAAATCCGACTTTGGNAAAGGTTAGAAATCTGAAACTTGGTACACATGTACCTTTTGGGTTGCAGAGTTCAGAAAAAATCCGACTTTGGAGGTACATGCCCTAGGGGTACATATTTTAGGGGGAGAAGTTTTTTTGAAATATATATCATGATGGATAAGAATCAATTTGAGATATTCCGTTTCGGTGGTGTAGTGGTAGCACTTCGGGCTGATAAGCAGGAGGCCGGTGTTCAGTTCCCACTAACTCCATGCTTTTTTTTTTCTTCTTTTGCCTTCCAAGTCCCGTTGCTTGAATGAAACGAAGAGAAATGGAAAGCTAAAACGTGGCATGGACGTGCCTAACGAAACGATGAGTTCAGGAGAAATGCAACACAGGCATCCATGCCCTGGGTGCATATTTTTGGGGGCTGACGTTTTCAAGTATTTTTTTGTCCTGGTGTATTGAGCTAGTGTGAAAGATGAAACTTGGTACATAATTACCTACCGGGATGCTGCATGCAGAAAAATTCAGACTTTGGAATGAAATGCCCTGGGGGCATGAATTTCAAAGGGAGATGTTTTTACATAATTGTCGTGGTGAATTGGACAGAAATGGAAAGGTGAAACNATTGTCGTGGTGAATTGGACAGAAATGGAAAGGTGAAACTTGGCACACGTATAATTGCTATGGAATTATTGAGTTGAGAGAATATTCAGCTTTCATGGTTCATCCCCTCCTGGCTTAGCTTTTGGGTGCGTCGGCTTTTCCAAACATGATTTTTCACCAGCGAAAAAGGCAAACGTATAATATTGAAACTTTGTGGGCATGTAGTTCACTGAGGTTTGATTCTGTAAAAATGGTAATTTTTGGTTAAAACGCCCGAGGGCACATATTTTGCAAATTTTCCTGAATTTTCTGATCCAGTAAAACGGAGGGTGCTAAAAAGTTTAAACTTGACAAAGAAGTACCTGATGAATAGATGAGGAAAGAAACAATTATACTTTCATATTATATATAGATGATTGTGAGTAGCAGACTGACTGACATAAGAACCTATTCACATGATAAGTTCAGGAAAAATTCCACTTTGGTGATACACGCCATAGGGGCACACCTTTTCAAGGAACATATTTTGAAATAGTTCTCTTAAATTCAATCAAACGGAGACCCAGGAAAGCTATAACATGGCAAGAACGTGACTGGTTAAGCACTCAGCTCAAATGACAAATGTCAAATTTGCAAAATATTTTTTGGGGACGTAACGTTTTCAAAGAATTTTAAATATCCTAACGAATCGGGCAGAAATAGAAAAATTGTAGCTGGCGCACGCATAACGGACGTGATGTTGATATAAGGAATGATATGAGGAATGATTTAACTTTTGAGCGTCTCCCAGAGGACAGCTTTTGGGCTTTTCTAAATATATTTTTTACCGCCAGCAAAAGGGGGAAACGTATGAGGCTGAAACTGTGTGGCATGGAGTTCCCTGAGTCTATATTTTAGAATAATAATAAAAATGTCGTTAAAAAAAATCAGGACATTTTTTAAAGTCCCATTTTCGTGAATTATATTTTGATCCAACGAAACAGAAACAGGCAATTTAAAACTCCCTCAGAAGTACCTGTTTGATGGATGAGTAGACGAAAAATCACACTTTTGAAATCTGCACCCTTAGCGTAGATTATAGGAGGGAAGTATTTGAAAATGTATTCTCCACCCTTACAGAAAAGGTACTCATAAGGATGTCATCGAGAGATGCCATAGTACGCCACTGTTTCGGTGGTGTAGTAGTAGCACATCTGAGTGGTAATCAGGAGGCCTGGGTTCAGTTCCCGGCCATTTCAGGGCTTTTTATTGGCTTCTTTTGCACTTCCATGTCCCGTTGCTTGAATAAAATGGAGTGACATGGAAAGCTGAAACGTGGCATGGACGTGCCTAACGAAACGAAGAGTTCAAGAAAAATGCAACACATTAGATCCATGCCCTTGGGGCATATTATGAGGAGCCAACGTTTTCAAGTATTTTTTTTTTGTCCTGGCGTATTGAGCTAGTGTGGGAAGATGAAACTTGGTACATAACTACCTTTTGGGATGCTGCAGAAAACTTCAGACTTTGGAAGTATTAATAAATGCCATGGGGGCACAAATGAGATATTTTCAATTAGTTTTTTCTGCATTAACCTGATGAACATGGAAAGCTGAAACTTTGCATGAATGTTACTACTGACACAAAGAGTTAAATTAAAATGTTATATCTCGATACATCCCCTGGGGGAATTTTTTCGAGAGGCGATGTTTTGAAAAAAAAATTGTTTGGGCGAATATGACAGAAATGAAAAGATGAAACTAGGCATACGTATAAGTTACATGATATTACTGACCTGAGGGAGTATTCTGCTTTAATGGGGCATCCCCTCCGGGCATAGCTTTCGGGTGGGTCGCTTTTCCAAATACATTTTTTTCCGCCCGCAAAAAGGGGAAACGTATGAGGCTGTAACTGGATGGCATGGAAATCCCCGAGTCTACATTTCAAAAGAAAAAAATATTTTATAAAAAAAAAACCATTAGGGCACTTTTTTCAGTCCTATTTTCCTGATTTGTTTTCATCCAACGAAACAGAGACAGACAAGTATACTTCCCTCAGAAGTACCTGTTTGACAGCTGAGTAGAGGAAAAATACCAATTTTGAAATATGACTTCTTAGCGTAGATTATTGGAGAAAAGTATTTTTTTTATGTATTCTCCACCCTTAAAAAAGGGACACAATAAAAGACTTCAAGTTAGGCACACATAGAATCACAGAGGTAATGATTTTGATAAAAATCAAGACTTTCAACCCCATATGTCATGTATTCTATATTTCAATGCGGACGTACTTTAAATACGTGTTTCCCATTTCGCAAAAAAATGGATTAATTAATCACTATCTAAGTTAATAGAGCGCCGAAGTCGCGACCATAGCGAGTTTGTTTGCCCGAAGGGCAAACAAACTCGCTAGTATAAGGGGATGGGATGGGAGTATTGAGAAAGTGTTGAAGAGAAAAGAGAAAAATTAAGTGTTGAGAAAGGAAGAACATTACAAAAGGACGATGAGGTCAGCACGTCTTTGAACAATTTCAAAGGTTTCAAACCTACACTCCCCTGAAGGTCAAGGGCGAGGTGGGGAGAGGAGTAACTTGTTCGTTATAAAAGAAAATATACAAGGAAAGGAGTATTGTGTCACTTTCATTCAGTCGAGAAGATGGAAGGTGATAGCACTGACACTGCACGTGACACTGCACGTGCTAAACCCTGCACTAATTTCGCTCTCGCGTTGTTTACCGAAAACGAGCGCAGGAAGACCTTCAAATATATATCTGCAATAGCTGATTACGTGAGTGTGTCGGAGCTCGTCAGATGGGGATTCTATCTGGATGTTGATCCAAAGATCGCATCGACGTTACACGACAACTTGGAAGAAATATCAAAGCTCTTCGTTTGCTGCGTATTTTTCCGAGGGAAATGCAGCTTGAAGACTTTCATAGTGACCAAATCGAGTGAAACTATTCGCCCGCGACATCGTCATTTACCGCCTGGCTTCGAAGCATATTCTACTGTGTCTACCAATATCACAAGGAAATGAATTGGCTGTACCCTCTACTGACTGGCAAATGTCATTCGAACGTGCAATTTTCGCCTCCTGCTCTGAGCAGAGGGTATCCATCTGACGATGAAGATTTCAACCCAAACCGAAAGAAGATGCTCTGTCATGCCAGGCGACTCTGGTCGTTTGAGTTCTTCCCGAAAAGAAACATCGTTTCTACTAGTGAAATGGCAAGATGGGGTCTACATTATACTGGGATTCGCGATGAGACGGCTTGCATTTTTTGTCGCCTGATCCTTTACAACTGGGAATACGGAGACAATCCCTACGAGGAACACCGTAGATTTTCTCCCAACTGTCCATTGATTAGAGGAGGCAACATCATGGATATGCCATACGAGAATTCTCTCAATCCTGACGACGTTAACGCGGAAAAGGAAGAAAAGGAGAAGTTCGACGCTCAGACAAGACGATCGCCTTCGAGTTCCTTCAAATCAAGTAAGTTTGTCACTCTCCACGATTATACGATTAAACTCTTTACTGATTGATTTCCTTGCCTACAGACACTTGTTCAGAGCTGATCGTTGACTAAGACAAGGATTCCTACCATTCCTCTGGAGCAGACGAGGCGGGGGGAAAGACAGGTGCCTTCGATCGCATTGGATGACTGCTCGAGTTTTCAAACATATACCAATTCAGATCGATTTGAAAATCATATGTTAATCTGTTTATACATCACACTGTGAATTACGTTTAACCTGGGAAATAAAGCCTTTCTCTTGAATATCTATTTCATTTCATTAAAGGGAAAAGGAAGAAGAAGAAGAAAATGAAATAATTCGCCAGAAGGCTGCCTCTTGAGTGGGGCAACGAGCTGAGAGTATTCCTTTGAAAGAAGTAATTGAATGTGCGTGTGCGTGAGAGGAGAATGACACTAAAATAAAGGTTGGAGTTATGAAAGGAAAAGAGGGAGTCCTGTAACATTCATTCAACTGTCATGTTTCTCTTCCCTTTATCCCCCTCCTCTCTGTCTTTCCCTTTTCCTCTCTCTCCCCCTTCCTCACGAAAGTGAATCTATACCATAGATCCCAAGCAGTGGCCATGTGCCGAGTGCGGGCGGCGATTTAGCAAGAAAGGAGATCGAGACCGTCATCGATGCACACACCTCAACCAGGTACGACATAGTTTGATATCCTAACGCAAGTAATAATCCATCGTGGATATGATTACGACAGTCCTGATGATTCTGCAGGAGGAGCGTTCTCACTATCCATGTTCACGTTGCGAGAAATGTTTCTTGAGAAAGGACAACCAACAAAAGCACTTCCGTCAATGCCTTCTTCAAACACCAGCACCGTTAGATGTGACGCAACACAAACAAAGATTTCCTCTTGAGGTTGCCCTGCATGGTATCCACCACACTGGCGCAGTTCGTGATGATAATTCACTCGAAGATAGACGACGCGAGAACGTCCAGTACGCGATGCTGCTGATACCGTATTTGATTCTTTTGCTTTGTGAAAATACAACCAATCCCTCTGGTTGCTGCAGCTATTGACGGTGACAAATACGTCAACGACTCCTGTTGGGAGTGGTGCATGCCATGGACAAAATAAAGAAATGCAGAGAAACGATGAATCGCCACCTACCAAAAGGCGACTCAACTCTCCTAAATCCACCACGAGTTTTGCAGAGCAAAGCAACGACGAAAAAATTTTCAATCGTGAGGAAATTCCTCTAAATGAAACAGTAAGACACTTTTTTTTTCTCTCTCTCCCCCTCTCGCATTAAAGAGAAAGAGGGAAAATCAATTATTTCTATATTT
Organism: Darwinula stevensoni; assembly: GCA_905338385.1. Lineage (NCBI taxonomy): Eukaryota > Metazoa > Arthropoda > Ostracoda > Podocopida > Darwinulidae > Darwinula > Darwinula stevensoni. The sequence goes on along the minus strand of CAJPEV010002804.1, from coordinate 15,794 downwards.
TCCTGATGTTTCAGAACCGAGTGGAATATTATCCTCAGTGCGACCGTGGACCATTCCGTCATCCCTTCAACCTCAATCACCCAGCAAACAAGGTTGGCGGAGGTTCAGATGTTCAACAACGCATCGGGCGTTTCACCATCGTGGAATCTGCAGCAAATTGTAGTGCAGAAAATTACGCGTTAGATGTTCTTGCAGATATTGAGGATGCTGATCCTGAAATATTTATTGTTGCTTCGCATGATTTACTTCTCGACTTTCTTTCAAAGTATTTTCAACTGTGGGATGAACAAGCCATAAAAATACAACTCGTACTCTCCGTCCGTTGTCACCGCCTAACGTTAGAAGGTCGGCAAACGATGACAATGTACATCCGAACAGAGCCAATCGGAATCATGGGCATCCATGATAATCTAGAGGAGAGAGTGAATGAGTTCGGTCAGGACCTCGTACGAAGGTTAGATGAGGCTGAGAATCGCGGGAGTGGTTGGATTTACGATAGCGTTGCAAAATTCCTTGTAGAAGTGACGCGTTTTGATCCTATACGAGCCAGCAAATTCGTGCAACTTCCTGATACGCTCAAGTCCATGCATTCCCTCATTAATCCACATAACGATGAGGATCAGTGCTTTCTTTACTGCATTGCGATGTTTGATCATCCTTCCAATGATGGGCATTATGAAAGTGTTGAGAGTTTCAGGAAGTATTTTGTAGAATAAGATGTCCAGGGTCTCACTTTTCCCTTTTCACCCGGGCAAGTTCCTCACTTTGAGAAACGAAACGGTCGTGCCATCACGATCTTAGGGTATGAATGGACGAAAGAACAAGATAGGGTGTACATCATATATGCCTCAACCATGCCTGAGAGCATGCTGCGGATGTTTTTATTGCTACTCGAAGAAGGTCACTATGTTCTGATCAAGAACTTGAGAGGATTCATGAATCACTTTCGGAAGAAATGGTGGGAGCACTACTGCGATCGATGTCTAGCAGGACGTTCTTCTAAGAACTCATACAACAAACATGGACGTCTGTGTTTGACGCACGCAGCTGCGGCAATTCACATGCCGAAACCAGAAAAGTCCACATTGGAGTTTAACACCTTTAAGAAATGCCTCCGATTGCCCATGGTCGCGTATGCCGATTTCGAGTGCATTCTCTCGAGATGCGATGAGGTGGGAAGTTCAGGTGGAGTACAAAAACATCTACCCTTTTGCTATCATTTGGTAGTGATAGATTTTTTTGGACATGTTTGGGACGAGGTGTTCCACGTTGGAGAGGATTGTGTCTCTCACTTTCTCGCAACAGTTTTTGAAATGAGGGATGCAGCAAACGAATACGTTATGGAACACGAGAACCCTCTTGTTATCACCGAGCAGGAAAGAGAAACGATTCTTTTGCAATCGGATTGTGCAATTTTCGGTAATCCTTTCATGACTGGAGAGGAAAAGCACATCGATCACTGTCATGTGACGGGTGAAATCAGAGGAGCCACGCATCCCACCTGCAATCTGGGATTCACAAATGCTAAAGAATCTTTCCGAGTCATCATCCATAACGGTGGAAGGTACGATCTGAAGCTCATATTGAAGGGAATTGCAGATGGGAAGCATGGATTAGCGAAGGATATTCAGGTGATACCTCGTACGGAATAAGCATTTCTAGTCGTGAAATTGAATGGAGTCACGTTTCTCGACTCGTATCAATTTCTCAGCTGCTCGTTAGACTGTCTGGTTAGTTCCCTCGGTTCCGATATGGACCTGACGATTTTATAGGAATCCTTCCCTCTCATAACTCAGGAACAAATGACATTGCTCCAGAGAAAGGGGTATTTTCCTTACGAGTACACACAGAAAATTCAGTGCCTCAGTTCGATGCATTTTTCTCGCGAAAAAATCTGTCCTGCATGTGAAGCGTCTTTATCGCATCGAACTTTGGATGCAGTTATCGCATCAAATGTAGGATGCGATAAAAACGCATCACATGGAGGACAACTTTTTTTCTCGACGGAAATGCATTAATTTGATTCTGCGTGTATAGGTCAGGTATATTATGCGCTCTGCCGCATTGAACATTTCGTGATGAACTTCAGCCACATCGAAATTTGCCTTGCATGTTCTATTGTGGGAATATAGTGGCTTTGGAGCTTAAAGCCCGAATACACGAACCTCATTTAGGGGAGGCAACGGGGCTTTTAGCGAAGGAGCTCTTTTTCTCCCATAGGAATCCATGTATTCATAAGGACTGTTAAATATCTATTGTTAACAGTCGGATCTCATATTGACGATACGTGTTGCACCACCAACGCACCAAACGGAATACAAACACCGTATGCAACTGGACTCGAAGAATGAAGTAAGCGGTTACATGGGAATCCCTTCGAGACGCACGAGCCATTCGCACTGTTCGGAGGGAAGGTGAAGTGGCGATGAGGCCATGCACTCGGGCGGTTGTGTGTGAATCCCTCGGCTGTCAATGCATTGCCCCGAGGGTTCATGGGGGGGAGGGAGGGGGGCCTTCATCGGCTCGATGAAGTGGAATATGGAGTTTAACGTGTCCAGACGATGCGCAGCCACTCAAAACACCCTTCTGACTCGGCTATAGACGCATTTTGGTTTTTCGAGCGCCTTTCAGGCGATCCTGCACGGTCGGGAAGCGAGAGATATAAATCGAAAATCCAGTTGATGCCTTTTTCTCTTGAGAAAAATAAATCGAAACGCGAAAATTGAGAGAAGTATTTCATCTCGATTTACCAATTTCTCTGAGTGTACATCACAGACATGAAAGTATTGTCTGAGACAGCACTTCCTCCTAGAGAATCATTTTATTCCTCACTGACAGGAGCGACTATTTCTGAGACACAATATCAGTATGCCACGCGCGTATGGGATACCTTCTCCTGCGAAACCATCGGAGATTACTCTCAGTTGTATTGTCGGGTTGACACGATCCTACTCGCAACCGTCTTCGAGCGATTTCGTCGGCAGACGATGCAAGATTTTGGTCTCGAAGCGTGCATGTTCGTATCACTACCCTCGTTGAGCATGGCAGCAGCGCCAAAGACCAGTCGTGTCAAGTTAGATCTCGTCACCGATATAGATCAACACCTGATGTGGGAAGCTGGGATACGCGGTGGTATGTGCCTTGCCCCGGAAAAGGTCAGCAAGGCAAACAATAAATACATGGGAGCAGCATACGATGAGAATAAAGAGAGCTCATTTATTTTAGATTTTGACTGCAACAGTCTGTATGCATTTGTCATGTGGAACTTTAAATTTCCGTGTGGAGGTTTCCGCTTTCTGAACGAACAAGAAATGTCAGAGGTTAGGATCCGTGAATTGAACTCTGAGGATGAAACGGGTTACATTCTAGACGTTGACATGGACTTCCCCAAAGAAATACACGATCGCTTGCAATTGTTACCTCCCGCTCCTGAAGTCATAAAATCAAGAAAGAAATGCTAAGCGCGTATAATCGGAAACAGGTGCATAGTGCAGATAACCCTCTAGGCATAATACATCTCCCGTGTCAAAATCAAAAGCTGGTAGCGCATCTCGATCCACACGAACACTACGTCGTCCATGGCCTCACACTTCAATTGTATCTCGATTTGGGGGTTCGGATCACAAAAATACACCAGATTCTCGCGTTTCAGCAAAAGGCCTGGTTGAGAGACTACATCGAAGGCAACGTGCAGAGACGAGCTAAGGCCACTTCCAAATTTGAGAAAGACCAATACAAATTGTTTTCAAACACCGTCTATGGAAAGTGTTTAGAACGCGTCCGTTCGAGGAAGAGGATAGTTGTCGCGACGTCAGAGAGACATCTGCAAAAACTGGCGAGGAAAACCAACTTTCAAAGAAAGAACAATCATCGGTGAAAATCTCATTCTTGTCCATCAGATTCCGACCCGAGTCACACTCGATAAACCACTATTTTGCGGAATGAGTATCCTGGACTTGTCAAAAAGACACATGTATACATTTTTGTATTACAGTTTTCAAGCGCACTTTGGAGACTCCTTGAAGCTGTGTTATCAAGATACTGATTCCTATTTAATACATGTGAAGAGTCCAGATGCATTCAGAGAACTAGAGTTAATAAAAACCACTTTGACTTCTCTTCCCTTCCTCTCGATCATCCATTGCATTTTCTAGAGAATGCATCTCGTCAGGGTAAATTCAAAGACGAAACTTGTGGTAGGATAATCTCTGAGCTTATCTGTCTGCGTCCAAAGATGTACTCGATTTTGTTTGCGGGTGAAAACGAGGAACAGATTGTTCGAGCGAAAGGCATGAATCGGAATTCGAGGACAATGGACATTCTGTGTCATTCCAATTATCGAGAGGCGTTGTCAACGGGATGAAACTTTTCAGTGACAAACGTCTCTATTCGTTCCGACAGACTTCAACTCTATACGTTCAAACAGAAACGTCATGGTCTGGTCATAAAGTTTACCTCTATCAAACTCCTAGCGGAGAGTTTAAAACGCTTCCATATTGTCATTATCGCATCCCGGAAGTTGTTGAGGGAAACGAGGGTGAGGAGAATTGTGACAATTGTGAGTAGAAGCTTGTTTTTTTTTTCCGCCACTTTAAATATTTTCCTTCTCTCACATTCTCTCCTCCTCTCTCCCGCTCGCTCTCCCTCTCTTGTAAGACTTCATTTCACATTAGTGTGATTAATATGTTGTGTGTTATTTATTTTGTTCGCTTGAGAATGAGAATGAATTGCTATGAAACAAATTATGCTTTCACAGTCTTCGAAATGAATTTGTTTTGAAAAATTTTCTTACTTTTCTCATGGTAGAATAGCAAGCTTCCTTTTGCTCAAAGCAGACTGATGCTTTTATTCTTAAAATTTACAGAGATATCAGATTTGAAGGCATTTTCACTACTATGCGAAACGTGAGCACACACACACACACACACACTCATGTCCACGAATTCCGATTCCATGGAGACCCTTCAGCCAATGCCAACCGCGCTACGCCACTGAGTACTTCGCCAAACCCACTGACACGAGGAAACCAATATTTTTTTTTGACTTCTCACAGGGGAGTTAAGATGGAGCAAAAATGACATTCACGGTATCTCTCGGTGCTCTCTTTCTTGTCAGGCCCAACGTGCCAGCCCCGCCGAGCCAGGCCCGATGAGCCAGGCCGGATGAGCCAGCCCCGCCGAGCCAGCCCCGATGAGCCAGCCCCGCCGAGCCAGGCCCGATGAGCCAGGCCGGATGAGCCAGCCCCGCCGAGCCAGGCAGGATGAGCCAGCCCCGCCGAGCCAGGCCGGATGAGCCAGCCCCGATGAGCCAGCCCCGCCGAGCCGCCACGGCTTCAATACCGCTGGTGGGTCACAAGGCTTCGCGGTGATAAGCTTATAGCTTGGAAGTCGCGTTGGCAGCGGATGGGATTGAAAATCTGAAAAGTATTTGTTGTAGGGGATCCCTAGGAAAGTGCAAAGGGGGTTCACACAGGGGTCACCCCCGTAGTTAAGCCAAAAGTGACTGGCCGAGTTCCCGCCAGATGGCTGTTCGAGGAGTCCAATTCAAACGGCTAGAACTCGGAAACCGTTGGCCGGGGGAACCCGCAGATGAAGTCTTCTGGAAGCTGAGACGATCTACTTTCGAACGAGGGGTTGAGATTCGAGCCGACTCCAAAGGTCAAAGGTCAAAGGTCAAAGGTCCATATAACTGGAAATAGCGTAGTTTTTGAGAACGGTATTCCGCCAAAGACGAAAACGACATCAAATCTCAAGGGCCTCGTACAGAGAATTTCGGAGTAAAAGTATCAAAATGTGTTCGAAATTGGGGCAAAAAACGCTACTCGTGCTTTTTTCTGTTGTCGGCGTCGGGGCCAAAAACGGCAAAATGTTCTCCGGTCGATCGATAGGGAAGAGTTTCTAGAAAGCAGGGACGCCACGATCGCGTTCATATCTAAACGGGTTCCTTCGGAAAGTTCCTTCAAAGTCGTCCATTTTTTTTTAGAAAAATCGGCCGCCATCGTCGGCGCGCTCGCCGAAGAATGCGACCGCTCGGAAGCGAAAACGAGAAAACATCCAATCGATCGATGGACGGGAGGGAGACTTCGCCCGACGCTTTGCGAAGCGAAATCGTATTTCGCTCCCCGTTCGACGAGGATGTCGAAAAAAAGGCCGACTTCGCTTTTCAGACGCAACTCGTGAAATTTTCTCCGATAGCTCGATAGATACGATTCCCGCCCGCCTCCACCCACCGCCTACATCGGCGCGCCCGATCGGAAAAACCACGGAATTCGGCGCGTCGACAGCAGGAGGTCTTCCTCGTGCACGGATGCCCGGAACGCCGCATCCACTCCCCGCTCACTCGCCAGAAACCTCCTCCGTGCCTCCCTCCCCTCCTTACGCTTCCGCCCGGATGCCTCCCGATTCGCCTTCGATGCCGCGATCCTCGGACGTTCTCTCGTCGATCGACATCGACGATTCCTCGGAACGCTCGCGGTATCTGCACCCTCTGGAGGAAAGTGGATCGGAGAGAAGCGTTTCCATCCGGAGGATGTCCCCCCCCCCCACTCTCACGCGACCGGACTTTCGTTTCCGGTACGAAACGAAGGGAAGGTTTCTCTCGTCGCCCAGTACGGCGACGGGTCTCACGGATGCATTTCCTCCCATCCGATTTCCTGCCTTCGTTCCCTCGGGTCGCAGGTCGCGATTTCGGTCGGTTCTCCTCGACGTCTCCGCCGTCGGCATCCCACGAAACCGGTTCGATTCCGTCTTTCACCGATTCCTTTTTCGAGTCGCGACGCGAAATCCTCGATCGTGCCACCACGAGTTCCGTTCGCGGGAACGTCTTTTGCGAAAATCTCCTCTTCCTTCCTCTTTCCTATTCCCGATCCGTCACGAAAGACGCGTCCAGAAATCCGCGCATGAGTTTTTACCATATTTCCCTTTTCATTCCTCTTCGACGATGCGTCCGAATTTTACCGGCGGTGTTCGCCTAGAACTTGAAAATCCGCTCGAAAGTGTAAGTCGGGTGAGTGTGTGTGCGTGTGCGCTCGTTTATAGACATTTCCACCTTCAAGCGCGAATCTCTCGAGAACGAGGGGAAATGTTCCGATTCTTCAACGTGGGACGACCGAGCTTTCTCCCCTACTACATGCACGTGAATGAGTCTACTTCCCTCCGAGCCGCGACGGTCTTCACCGTCTTCACCCTCGCTTTCTCGAAAAACGAATCGAGTTCGGTTTTCTCCTGCCTTCCCCCATCCCCGCAACCTCCCGCATCCGTTATACACGACACGATCCTACACGACGCGACGGAGTCCTCCACGATTCAGACGAGACATCGATCGCCTCTCTTGGCATTCCCCCTTTTTTCTCGTTCGGCTCGGGTTTTTTTCCGGTGAGCAGACGACAGGACGCACGAATATTTTGTACCCTAGCTCCTCCCAGAGGTACCGGGGATATTAGGAGAAACTTGGATCCTGGAGTCAGTCGCTATTTGGAAGGCACCATTGTGACCTTACCATATCCGGAGCTGACTCCAGGACAACCTACCAGCGGTAAAGGTTAGCCCTGTCCCTTGGTTGCGTGAGGTAGTGTGGCCCGAGTTAGAGTCGAGAGAGAGAGAGAACAGTAATATAAACAACCTTCGGGTTCCCGTAGAGTTTTCCCCAGTCGGATCCTTCTCCCATCCAATAACTAGTACTGAGGATAACTGTTTTTTTGTTTTATTATTGTCTCTAATTTTAATAAAGTTGAGTATTTTATTTTGAAGAACCACGAGAATTTCCATTTCTCAAGAAATTCTGTCTGGCGGACCTGCCTTAACCCTCGAATCTGGAACGGGACAGGTGACCAATTAATATTGATCACTTGTTACGTCACAAATCTGGTTGGATCCAGATTCTGTTCCTTGCCGTTTGGAGCTGGGAGGGACACTTAGAACTAACCAGGACGAACATTGGAAGAGGGCGTGCGGACGGTTGGAGCCCGAACAATCCCTTCCGATTTCGTTGCTTAGCCGTGATTGCCCCAATCACGAGGTAACTGTGAGTGGTGCTGCATCGAGGGTAGAGACATTTCTTCCTTTTTCTCAGAATTTTGCCTTAATGCTTTGAGAGGAAGGTTTGCATTCGCTAGGTTGTGCTGAGAGACTTCGTGCCTGATTCCTTTATTACTTGAATCCTATGAGAATTCTTGTATGCGTGATATATGATGAAGCGTAGGTAAGATAAGAATAAATGGAATCTGTGTGAGGCCTGGTCTGCATAGGAATCCTTGCCCCTGATAAATTGGTTCCGTATCGACCACTACGAACGTTCCCAAGGGAATAGATCCCACTCTTTGGTGACGTTATGGCAGTTTGCCGTTAACCTCTCGAGTTCATTATCTTACTTTTAGTATTACCGGCCACGCCAGACGAGATATCCTCACACAGTTATAACCAACATTGCAACAAACCTGAAATGTTAAGTGATGAGAAGCTCTCGTCCGAAAATTACTTCCAAAGAAGTAATTTTCGAAGAAGCTTACCTTTCAAAGCAACAAAGTTTGACATGAATGGGGGAAAAAAGACGCGGTTTGGGATGAAACTATTTATTGTGGGTGTTGCAGCATCTCCATCACAGTACTGCTGCAGCCCGTTTTAAATTTCTGACTCCCCGCAAAATATTGGTTATTACTTTGATGAGAATTAACGGAGTTTTATTCACTTCTCGAATGGAAAAATAAAACGTTAAACTGCATTCCCACCAAATTTAGTGAGAATTGATTTTAAAGATTCTCGAGATATAGCTACTCGAAGTCCTTGGTCTTAGCCATTCCTTCTATGCATGGATCGCTGAACGTGCTTGCCTTGAAACAATATTTTTTAAATGTAATTTCTCAATCGAGGTCACATTCGATTCCTCAGCTGCAATCTGAGCGGCTGTTCCGGCATCCGTGCCTCCCGAGCTGCAATCAGAGCGGCTGTTCCGGCATCCGTGCCTCCCGAGCTGCAATCTGAGCGGCTGTTCCGGCATCCGTGCCTGCAAGACTCTGCCCAGAAGCTCTGTCGCAACAAATGCTTTATGGAATGACCCCTCTCCTAAACACATTCCCCCGACACGAACAAGAACCATCAAATGGAATACAAAACGAATGGGAACCATTTCGTGTCCCTTTCGCTTTCTCTTGCTGGACGTGGAACGAATTCTGCTTATTTTCGCCCCGAAATCAATTTGAGTTCCTTTAAAACCTGAAAAGCTCGCCGAGTCACGTGATCTCTTTAAACCTTGCTTCTTTGTATTTTCTTACCCGACTCAAGTTAAGCTGAGTTTTGGATTCTTCCGAAGTTCGAGTTCAATTATTTCCTATTGCTCCTTTTCATTTATATCAGCCAAATTCTGAAAATTAACTTATCTTTCAATCGAACTTGGTCGTGTCCGAAGCAGAACGTTAATAAAAATAAAACTTTTGGGGGGAAGTTGTTTTTTTTTTTTCTGCGTCACCAAGCGTAAATTTAGGGGGTTTTCGTCATCGTCCGTTGACTTTGTGATTCGTTACGACGGACTGCGCGAGCGCCATCAAATATTGGTTAAATACGATGCATTCATAGTCGAGGTTTTTATGGTAATTATGGGCATTTCTAATTATGGAAACGTCTCTGCCGGAGTACGCATACGAATATTGCTGCTTTTTAAATCATCTTCGACTCCGTCGCGTCCGCTTCCGTTTTTTCCTTTTTTTCGTCGCCTGACGCCTGAACTCTGACTTCGTGCTTGCATATCAGAATGAGCAATATCATGTTAATAGCTGCGTATCAGAAGAAGCAGGAACTGCGAGAAGCCTGGTCCGCACAGGAATTCTCGCCTGTAAAAAAAAAAAATAATAGGAATCTTCTGTGTAAAATCCAAAGAAGGGTGCCTGGAATCGGTCCGCGCTTGACGCCACCCTCCTCGGCTCGCGTCGAAGGGGGCAAAGGGGGCAAAGGGGGCAAATGCGGGCAAATGAGGGATTGGCGGCCGTTCCTCGTTCGATACGTGGCAGCTGCTCACTCGTCCTTCGATCGTCGCTTCGAGTCGGTGACCGGATGGTACTCCTAATGTTGTCCTGATGGTTCGAAAAATACAACATGCAAGAGAAACTATAATGTGGGTTATTGTGAGCCGTTTGTAAGCATTGCAAAGAAAGCCTAATAAATGTTTCTTTTCGATTAAAAGTCTTCAAATCTTGAAAAAAAATTCGCCTGCACAGCGAAAACTTTTATCTCAAAACTCACCAGAGAAAGGGTTAAATAATTTAAAACTCCTTAAAATTTAATTCCTATAGCATCCCATGACTTGGAATGCCGAAGCGACCTTGCCCTTTACCGCCGACAACCGCGAAGGACAGGTTTCTCTGCTTTTCGGATGAAATTACAAAAATAAATTTGCTGCTCGAGATGTTGGCGCGCTCGGTTGCATTTCCGATTTTATCGTCATTTCTCTGCGAATTCCGACTGATTTTCCTGATTTTTGCCCACCGATTTTTTATTTTGGCCTCGAGGTAAACTTGGTTGTTTCCATCTTTCGAATCGATTTAATCTCTTTCCGATTTCTGTTTAGAAGAAATATTCAGCCTTGAGAATGAGCAATTATCCGGCATTTTTCGTAAATGGAAGATCAAAACGGAATAAGAAACGCGGAGACGGGGTATTTATCCGCCTAATATTAGTCGCCATGGCGAGACCATTTGTCGCCTTCTCGGTTGCCATGGTTACCGCCGGGTCACGGGTTCGAGTGCGTCCCATGTATCGCGTCGGCCCTCGTGCATCGCGTCGGCCACGACTCGTCGCCGCATCGCGTTGCCTCCACGAATGGGCGGAGGCGAAATCCATCGCCAACTGCAAAGGTTATCGCCGAAACGATCGCAAAAAAGGAGAGGAAAGACGATTTTGAGAAACTTATTTTATGTAACGTGGCGCACCAGGGACAACTAAATCAACAAGGTGATCATACTAAATCACGATGACAACTAGAGAATATAGTCGAGACGGAAAATAGAAGAAGAAAGGGAATCCTGAATGCCAGCGAGGGGCGGACGGGATCACCAATTTCGACCTCAAGAGAAAGAGGGAGGACGACTTTATGACACGAGGGTAGACAGCATCCCAGGGATGTTCGGTTTTCGCCTTTCCTCACTCTACCTCTTCTGGAACACTAGAGACACACCAGAGAGGTGTTTGTGACGCCACAGTGCTAAGCATACGATATGTAAAAAGGCTACGAGAGATCTGATTTTTCCGCCTTTTCTGTATGTATAAGATTAGTTATGAAATTAGAATGATTGTGCCCATACATGTTCAAATATTACCCTTATACCTAGGATTGGTGTATGTAAAATTGATGTTGGAACCAATGTTGGACTAATTGCTCCTTTTTGAAGGCTAATTGCTTACTTTCTAGTTGATGTCATGTTTTGACATTCGTGTTAGTTGACAGTTGCCGGAATCAAGTTTAAACTCTATCACGGCAAGTAGTTTATGGAATTACCCCTTTCCAAACCCGTTTCTTTGACACGTACAAGGACTGCAAACCGTGCCTAGGAATTAATGGGAATGACTTTGTCCTCGAGTGCCTACCCAACGAAGGCTTTGAAACCAATGAAACCTAAATGACCGATAAGGTCAGTCCAGGAAACGCCTCCGCTGGGTCCTAGAGCGAAGCGGGAGTTTGCGTCCTGGATGTCCAGTTCCGAGTTGATCGGGGACTCGGCCCTGTCTTTTCAACGTGGTTCCCTCCCTCAAAATTATTTTCTTTTTCATCTCCTCCCCTATTTCTAAAGATTCATAGTGTCCCTTGGGTCCCATAGTTTTTACCTAATGTCCGATTCAGTGTCGAGTGTCTGAGAGAGGGATATGTGAGTTTCTTTCGAGCCTGAATTGTATTTCCGAGTTAAGTGCTAGGGACATTGATTGGGTAAGGGATTAAGTCTGAGGTAAATCTTAAATTCAAGAAAGACTCAAAGTCATTTCATTTGTTTTGTATCCGAGACGACCGGTTCTTTTGTATGGTGAAATCGTCAAAATTCTTAGAATAAATCCATTAATCAGATTCGGTGTGGTGATACTCCATTCTCGAGTCTCGCTCACCTGGAGAAATTCGTGGCGTTTTGTCCGGTTGAGAGAGCTTCAAGATATTTTTTCTAAAGAAAGTTGAATTGCCTGAAATCACGTAGAAATTAGAGTAAATAGGTCGTTTCTGTGTATCTATTTCGATTGACGAATACAATTCGACCCATTGCGTCCCGTGCACGTGATATTTATCATTTAAAAAAAAATTAAATGACGACAGATGTCAGCATCGAACGGTCGAGTGAAACCGTCGCAATTCCTTATTCGGTCCTTCAGAGATTCCGCAATTGTCAAATTGTCGTTTTTGACCCGACGGAGGTCGGCCGAGGTGAACCCAGGTGCAGCCGTGTCTCGTTCCGTGGGAAATCCACACTTCCATGATTTTCGTGAGTCGTGGATACCGTCCTTTAAATATAAAATAGCTACAATTAAAAAAAAATACAGCGTTCCTAGAAATTAGTTGGAGAGCAGAAAATTTATCATTGAAATGCCCACTGCTGCCCTGCGAATGATTCCGTTTCTGCGCTTTTCTTTTCGTCCAGGAATCTTTCATGGTCGAAACTTGATTTAAAGTTGCACGGTCGTCACGAGCTGGTCTTTCTTCGACAGTGAATGATGAATTCAAGTGATGCTGAAAACCGTTTGCGCTAAAATTGCTGCATTTTGGTCAAAATTGCATCATGATAAGAAGAAATCCCGTGGAAAGGGATGCACACGCGACGGCACCGTGAAATTCCTGTGAAATTCCGGCATTTCCTCGATGAAAATTGATTGGACCTAGCTGCATCAGTGGAGGACGGAAGCGAGAGAGACAGGGGTGAAAGAGAAAAGAGAATCGCAAAACCTATTTACATGTGGAGTTGGACGTGGAAGCATTCAAGGTCAGCCTTGTGCGAGAAGGGGGAGAGAAAGGGAGAGCGAGACAGAGAGAGAGAGAGAGAGAGAGAGAGAGACGTCGCACCAGAGATGCACGATGTCCGATCTCCCTTCTTTCCGAATTCTATTTCTACCCTTCCAAAGGTTTTTTTTTTATTTATTTAAACTAAATAACAGTGTCAGCTCGTGTGATGCTCGGCATGTTTTTTTTTGTTGCTCGAAGACTTTCGGTATATTCGGATTCTGTGTGGAAGTGCAGCCAGAGATGTTGCCAACCTGTTATGACCTGTGATATCCAGGTTCAGGTGTCATGCGCAGTCTCGCTAAAGGTCTCGAATAGGCCCTAATGAAGTTAATTGAAATTAATTGCTCCCTTAATTGAAAGCTACCGGAGAAGGTTTTGTGGCATCCGTGCCAGACTCTTTGAAACAGCCCTGTTACTCCAGTACAAATATTGCATCCAGTTTTGAGACCTACAAATAAGGGCGATTTGTTGGCGCTCGAGGAGAAGACGACAGAGAAGGGCTGCAATAATGATTAAGGAGGTCAGGGGACTTCCGTACGAGAAGAATTTATAAGTGCTGGGACTGTACTCGCTCGAGAGAAGGTTAAGGAGGGGCGATCTCATCCAGGCTTTCACGATAATTAAAGGAATAGATCATGTCGAGTGTGATAGGTTTTTCCAGTTCGATGGAAGCAAGAGAGCGAGAGGTAATCAACTAAAGTTGCGTAAACCGCAAGTGCGACTCGGGTCGAGACAGGAATTCTTTACTTGCAGAGTAGTGAACGCGCGGAATGCGTTAATGACGAAGTAGTGGCTGCCCCGCGCTGTGACTATTTTAAAGAAGAAACTGCATGCTTTTGTGGACAGGCAAAAAGGTGGAGGGCAATATTGAAGATAGGGATTAGGCAATAAGCAACTAGGATGCGCTAAAAAAAAATCCCAAAAATAAAAAAAATATATATTTAGCTCTAAGAGAATTAGGCCTACCCTAAAATTAAGGAACGCTCGACCTCGACGCGTGATATTGAAATGGGTGTAATCGCCTCTTGATGTCACTAACTACCTTGAACCTTGAACCTTGAGTTGATTTATCCCCCAAAGCAGGTTCCAAAGAATCATAACTCCATTACGAGGAGCGGGATCACGCAATCCAAACCTCCTCCAATCAAATCTCTTCTTTCCAACCCAGTCGCCAATGAAAAGAGTTTTAAAAATCTGGATCTCTCCCTCGAACCCTCGCTCTGGAGTCGACCAGAGAGCGAAAAGGCTGTTCAGTGCCGATTTCACCCTTCTTTCATCGTGGGTTCCTCCTTTCTAAATTCATCCTAATTCACTTGTAAATCAGGGTCCTTCGATCTCGATAGCTCGAACAGAGAAAACCTTGGAGCTAACTTGAGAATTAAATGAACCAGTGCGTCAATATGCGAAGTGGAATTTTCCTGGACTCGTGAGTTCCTTCCAGAGGCTGAAGGGTTTGGACTTAGGCTTTTGTACAAGTAGGCTTTTGGTGGTAGAGCCTAAGTCTTAATTTTCTCATTGAGTACGAATAATCTTTTACTTAGTGAGTCTCGCTGTGGAAGCCATGGAGCGTGGACCTGTCTGCTCCATGTCTGTTTGAGTGGTGCTATAGTGGGCCTGGGCCTAAATCTGTTTCATGCCCAACCGAAAAAGGAAGGAAAGGCAACTGTCTATTGAGCCTTTCGTCGACACAAAAGTTTGTGAATTGGTGAACGTACTCGAGGACGCTGCCTTTTCATCTTTTACTGGGACCTCCGAGAAGGAAGAACAAGACTCGGCAGTACTTCGATCGGTCAGTCTCCCTTATGTGAATAAGCTTCGTTCCGCGCAAAAAGGTATGGCTCGTCGCGAAGACAGCTATTCTGGACAATTTGACTTCAAGAAGTTAGAAAGCTTTATGGATGATGCTACCAGGAAGCTGAATACCATCATCGCAGAACAAGCAGATCTGAAGGCTAGAGTGGACTCTTTGAGTCGCGGCTTCGAAACAATGAAGACGGATGTTGACAACATGAAGAGGAGGGTCGATGACATTGAGAGTTCTCGGCAGGTGGATAGCGATGTCGTAGTGGATATTGTGAAATCGAAGTTACCTGATATGGAGACACGTTTTGGGGGATCCTTGTCTAGCATGGAAGAGCGACTTTTAGCCCTGGAGGTATACCAAAGGCAAAGGAATGTGGTGGTGTCGGGTCTGTACTGGGACCTCCGAGAAGGAAGAACAAGACTCGGCAGTACTTCGATCGGTCAGTTTCCCTTATGTGAATAAGCTTCGTTCCGCGCAAAAAGGTATGGCTCGTCGCGAAGACAGCTAATCTGGACAATTTGACTTCAAGAAATTAGATAGCTTTATGGACGATGCTACCAGGAAGCTGAATACCATCATCGCAGAACAAGCATATCTGAAGGCTAGAGTGGACTCTTTGAGTCGCGGTTTCGAAACAATGAAGACGGATGTTGACAACACGAAGAAGATGACATTGAGAGTTCTCGTCAGGTGGATAGCGATGTCGTAGAGGATATTGTGAAATCGAAGTTACCTGATATGGAGACACGTTTTGAGGGATCCTTGTCTAGCATGGAAGGGCGACTTTTAGCCCTGGAGGTATACCAAAGGCAAAGGAATGCGGTGGTATCGGGTCTGCCCGAGGGAGAAAAGGAAAACGCAGAAGAAACCATTCGTAACTTTTTTCTCTCCACCCCTCGTATCCCAGACTCGTCGGTCTCAGCCATGAAATTCTACGCTGTACATAGGCTCCCTCGTCCTCGTATTCCGAGAAACGCAGACCCCGAGGACCCTAGAGTGAAATTTCGCCCGATGATGGTCGCTT
>CAJPEV010002803.1:0-38670 GCA_905338385.1 Darwinula stevensoni | reverse complement strand
TTCGAGTTTCGCTTTTCGTACGTTAGCAATGAAATCGGATGTTAAGTTTTGTGAAAAGATTGCAGAGTTCAGGGATTTGTTCAAATTGTTTTGAAAACGGAAGTATAGTTTTGAGAAACGGACGTTAGCAATTGGGAAAAACTGTAAAATAAAATTGATCTTTGGCAGTCTTTAATTGGCAGTCTTTAAAATTGAAATGACTTGCAGGACCCAAAATGAAGCAAAACAGTCTTGTTATTGATATTGTAACTGGTTGCATTAGAATTCCCATGTCAGTTCAAGGCCTATAAATGGAGCCATCGCCTACATCTCCCAGATGTAGCGCGCTGCCCGCCAACGCTGTGTTACATGGGCAAGGAATCCAGATGATTTTGAAATTCATTTGTAGAACCAGTGCCACTCTGTATCAGCACTCTTCTGAAATTCCAGCAATTTCTAGCAAGAGCAATCCAGCTTCCATCTAGGAATGCGGCAAATTCTAGCAGGAGCTCTCCTGCTTCCAGCTGGGAATGCGGCAATTTCCAGCGAGAAATTTCCTTCATCCAGCTGGAGATATGTTTTATGCTGGAAACTCCCAGCTTCATCCAGCAGGAAAAGTCCAGTTGTAAATAGCATACCAATTAACGACCTGCACCAGCTGGAAATCCAGTTGTTGCCAGCTATGACGGTTGGATTTTTCCAGCTGGATTGATTATTGTTTATAGCGGGAATTTTTTTCCTGGGTTTCTGGAAAAGGTTTTTGACAAAAATAAGTCTTTTCTTTTCTTTTATCTTCACTTCTATAGAAAGCGCTTTTCATGGGCGAATTCATTTGTTGGTAGAAATACGCACGTTCATACTTTATCGCGGGCAATTTAACCGACAGGAAGGGCTGCCATGTAAGTTCATATTGGATTTTAAAAATCTGCAGTCTGTGCAGTCGGCTAATGCCATATCGAATGACGGACGAGGGGCCCCGTAGGCATACCAAAGATAATCGGGATTACTCCGTCCCTTTTGCTCTGATGTGCTATCTCGTTTCGATAGCGTGTTAGAATAAGAAATGCGAAGAAGCATGAGAAGGTCAAGTAATCTGGCGTTCTGACTAGGTAAGCAAGAGAATGATTACAGATGCAGGTTGCAGATTTGCAGACTGGAGGTGAAAATGAAGAACGCCTTTGCATGAACACTGACACTTCTTGTGATTGGCTCGGAAGTGAAAACTGTGAATGAACGCTGTAGTTTTTCAGGCAGCTGCGAGAACAAAATATGCTTTTCCTTAATCGATTCTACACGTTGTGCCACTCTCAACGCCGAAGGTCATCCATGTACTATCGCCAACTTGTAGGAATATTCATGCATGAAGGAGTAAGCCAAGCCAAGACTTCTGTCCTGGACGTTGACGGCAGTCTCGAGCTCAGTTTCTTCAGTGACTTCATTGAAGTCTCAGAAAGGCTCCTTATAAAATATGTAGCATTCGTGGGTGATCCTTTCATCTACAATCCCTGAAGGGGAGCCATACACACCCTCCACAATCGAAAAGGACGTGTTGCGTTCAGCCTCACCCATCGAGTAACGCCACCATTTTAACCATGATTCCTCCAAGATTAACAGGAGTCTCCTTGAACTTATTAACCTGTTTAAACCAAATAATAGAGGAATTATAGTGTCTTACCCTACGTCCTTTGCTTGAAAAGATCAAGTAACGCATGAAAAATACTGGGGTCTCATTCTAAATGAGTCACTCCTTGCTACCGCTGAAATAGTGGCTACATACCGGTAGGCGCCATCCACCTTTCATACGTGGGAATTTTTAAACATTCCAATAACTTGGATGAATGTTTTGCCCAGAGATAGGAAAAATGTTGGCTGTTTCTCTAGCACCAATGGGGGGCCTGCATGGGCAGCCCACTGCGATGTGGACCAACATTCACACACTCAAAAGCTAACCTGGGCCCAGCGTGGTGGGTTTGTATCAAAATGGTAGATGATTTATGGTACAATGCGGGGTTACAACGTGCTTTTCTTTGATGTGTCACTTCTCCAGCAATAATGCTGAGAAAGGCGGAGAGGCCACATTTTCATGCTTGGTCATTCAGGCGCAGACCAATCAAAATAGGATCGCAGTTACATTTCTTCTGGGCCTCTTCGTGCTTCCATAATTTTTTCCCTGGACTGATAAGATGCGAAAGGGGGAGGGAGAGTCTTGGATTCGGATTTTTGGGGGATGCCAGATAAGCCGTGTGATTTGGAAATGATGCGACATCTCTGTGAATTAGAAAAGCTAAAAAATATGGAAAATGGGTGTACCAAAGACCATGCAATGGAATTTGTCGAGAGGTAGTCTTGAACCTGGAAGCCTTAGAATATGGTCTTCGTCATGGAATAAATCATCAGAGACTTTGTGCTCTTTATGAATCAGGTTCTGGGGAGTACCTCAAGAAACCGGAAGTCGTCCTTTTGACAAGCCCTTAGGTCTCCTAGCTCGCCATCCAGGCATGAGGGTGCCCGTATACAAGTCCACCATAGACGACACTATGAGTGGAGCAGAGCCATCAGTCGATGGAATGAAGAGCGATGGCGTTCCGTGCTGTTTACGGATCATTCTCGTTTCTCACCATGCTCTCACACGTTCATTACGGTGCTACCGAGCGGTGGGTCGCTCTTTATAAAAATCAAGATGCTTTAGATTTTGCTGCCGCAGAGAACGTATTAATGACTGCAGACGACGCGTGTACAGACGCTGGGGAGAGAGGTTTGCTGATCAGGACATGATCGGAAAGATGGAGGGACAGTGACAGTGTGGGGAGGTATCAATGTTATAAAAAAAACTGGATTGTACTAAATGCGATACATCATGTAATTTGCAATCATGCAGCATACAGGAAATATGTATTCGTAGCAGAGGGTTATTACAAATGTAATTTTGCTGGAAATTAATATTTTCTTCACCTTTTTTTTCCACGGGCGTAAAATAAAGGAGCCGTTATGTGCGTCACTGAAAAGTTTCGGGAGGATTTGATAATTTTCCGACTTGAAGAGGAGATAATCTGAATGCTGCTCAGTGTGTTCAAAAACTATTTTGATGACTGGTAGCCCACAAAAATCAACTGTTAGCACACAAAATTCAAGCCTAAAAGCTCTTATTAAAAAAGATCCTAAAATGAAAAGAAATCACTTTGTAGAAACGTTTTTCCAAGCCTTCCAACATGCCCCAATTATCGGGGCAAGTGGAAACCTCTTATCAGTTTCTGAAATGTACTAGGTCTATGAAGCAGTATACATGAAAATGTTGATTAGGAGAAACATAGAAAGTACATGGTGATCTCAACTGTTCAAATTCATGGCAGTTCATTCACTGTTGAAGCATCTACACCAGATAAAAATTGCAAATTGTAATAATGGAATTCTCTTTCCCCCAGGCAACTGAACAGTAATATATGTGAGAAGTGGAACATTTGAAAGTTAATATGCATGCCAGAGACTGGAAACCAAAACTTCCTGCGAAACTGAGGCTCTCGAAATTAATGGTCGTAGAGAATCTTTGCTCCAAATCACATTCCTGCATCCACTGTCTCATTTATGCCTTTTGGTTAGAAGTACTTGGTTCCGTGACTCACGACGTAAGAAATATAAGCATATTTATCAATATTTAAGATTTAGTAAGTTCGAACTCTAGTGTATCATCACAATGATTAAATTTGCATGAAGTCCTTGCCTGTGCATACATATACATTATTGTGCGGACGAATATCTATTGGAGAATTAAATATGAAACATTTGAGGTGCATCACGTGAAAATCAACATTGCCAGTTCAAGAGACCTAAATACTGAAGTAATCGTGACAAATATTGATACATGAGAAATTCATGAACGACGAGAGCTCATCACTTCTCATCGATTTCCCATTTGCATTCCTAGCAAGGCATCAATTTGGTATCTTGATCTCGCAGAAGTATCCCGAGGTCCAGTAGATCCAGTTGCACATTTCCCCAGCCCATTTGGCCGAGCAGCAGGCTGGGTCAGGGAATGGGTACACGGCGATCTCCAGGCAATTTGTTCCGGCTTCAGGTTCTAATGCGTAGAAGGGGCCTGTGCCTGGTCCTGTGATATTCACCGTCGTGCCTATGGAAACACATTGTTTTCATAGCGGGCGGTGCGGACGGTCGCGAGATCGGTCAGTACAATATATAGATTAAGAAACCGACCTTTGAACGATCACTGGTCTTTCCAATATGAAATTTCAAGTAACGGATGCGGGAAAAAAGAAACCACGTCGCCTTTGACGCCTTATGAAATTTATTGTGGAAACACAAGATTAGTAAATATTTTGTATCACATTGTATACACCATACAATTTGTTTCCTGAAATTCTCAATTGTCTGGATCGATGATCATTCACAAAGCAGCAATATGTTACTTTTATTACGCATGTGGTGAGTTTTAGCATCTCCCTGACCGTTGACATGAAGAAATGAAAAAAAGACATTTCCAAAGGGCAACGTCATCATAGATCCACGCCCGATTCCATGCACCTTGACTTCCAGTGCCTCCTAAAATCTGTACCTCGCACTTCATAAACCTGAGTGAAACAGTAAATATGAGTGACCGGCGTTTATTGATGATGAAATGGTAAGAATCTTTCCGCATCCGGTTTATTCTGCTGAATTAGAACCTCCGAACTTTTGACTCTTCCCGACTCTCAAGGAATGCCTGTCTGGGAGGGAGTTTCATCGAGTTAGAGATCCTGGGGGAGTTGTGCAGGAGATTTTGCTAGGCAAATCTCTGAAAAGTTTCTTACACATGGTGGTGCATATTTAGAAGGATGAGAGTAATAAATGTTTGCTTTTAGCTTAAATTAAGATTTTTGTTTGCATGCATTACTTTCTGAACAACCCTCGCATAATACAGGGTCACAGGACACATGGGGTTAACATTTATGTTAACAGATGTTCAAACTGCTCTCCATTAGTATGAAAACAAGTTTCAATTCTCTTTTTAAATGACTGTCGGACTTTCATTAAGGTTGGTCATGCACACTTCCAGTGACATTGAAGTGCTCGATCACTGTTTTTACGTTTGAAAATCCAAAATTTCTGTCTGTACGCAATAAATTAAATTCATCGGCAACTGAACGGTACCCATCGCCTTCCTTTGCGCAAATAAAAATTAATTGCACTCGCTCGTCTTTAGTCAATTTTCCAGCCAGTTTCATTTTCACCTGAAAAAGGCAAACAAATTAAACGGTAAATTTGTCATTATCCCTGAGTCTTGACTTTTGCGCCACCCTGCATATCCACAACACCGTCTCACTTCATGCAGAGTCCTCAAATTGATATTTAAAAAAGTCATTCTGTATGTAATGCATGATTAATTTCTAATAATAGTTTCTCGGGATATTTGGACTTCCTTTTCTCTGCAGGGAAAATGCTTGAAGCCCATGAATTTCTGAGCGTCATAATATTAAGGACTCAGAGCCGCTCTATGGTGTGATGCCGGAAATACACAAAGGGATCTTTGTAATGTGGAATATATGACATTTAGATCAATGATAGCGAAATTCATTTGCAATTATTCATTTAAGCTGCTTTCCAGGGCTTTATAATCCTTCAAGGAATTATTAATTATATCTGTATTGACCGTCTAGTGCATATTCTGATTCGTTTTATAGCGATTATCGACGTGTCTATGTGATCACTCTGTGCGCCCAGACGGTATGGGAAAAAGGAATGAGCTTTTCCATTTCTCCCGCGCCATTTTCACTAATTTGGTAGGTTTTCAATGGAGGTGTAAATAGACACGCTATACATTATATTGCAGTTCCACTTTACTGCAAGATGATGGGAGACAAAACATTTCAAGATGCTTCTGGCTCATGTGCACAAATGCATGGCACAAATGAACTCGCAGCATTTTAAAGTTGCTCATTATACGGAAAGCACGAGTGAGATCAGGGTGGGCCAAAAATATTCCGTTATCTTTAATGCTTCACAGCGTAGTTTCTCGAGAGTTTGAATATATTGCAATAGCGTCACAATATAGAACTATCTACTACTCCACTGTTGTCAAAACATTCATGATACAATCGGTCATTCCAATGCAGTTACGCACAGTATAACAGAGGAAGCACTTGAAAAGCGATTTAACAGTACCCAACAAGATATGCTCCAGGTGAGGGCCTTATCTTCGCTTATGTCTAGTAGGCGACCTATTGCATGCACTCGCTGCCCTCGTGGTATGGCACAACATACTCTTATACTCTTTCTCTAACTGCATGAAATTTATGTCACGAATCTTTATTCCATTGGCATCATTAGGAGGCGGAAAGGATGTTGTATATGGAGGTGCTATTCAAATAACAGCAAACTCTTGGGGACCAGTGCTGTGGAACGACACAGACAACCGAAGTGGCAGCAATGTGGCAGACAGACTTCAGGAATGTGTGAATAACGATGGTAAACTCTTTGAGCATCTAAGGGATTAACATTTCCATGTGTTTCTCTCTCTTACACAGTTCATATATACAACTGTATACCAACTTTTGGCACACCCTGTATATCTAAAAATTAGTCCGTGTTGTGTAAAGTATACAAACTTGGTAAGAACCATGAAAGACCAAGAAACGTGGGACGAAACGTAAAGATTTCTTCGCAATGGACAAAAACATTTCCGATTATTGGATTTGGCAATCAAGGAAGTACTTCTTCATAGAACACATTTTCCTGACCGGTGCCAACGTCAGTTTTGCCTTCCTTCACTTCATTTATAACTGGAATCTTCAGAGCGAACTCGCGAATAAGTAAAATACCAATTCCCATGCTTGAGCACAACCCCCAGAAATGAGCGACGCTCTTCCTTTTCCGAGTTTTCATGCGCCACTGCATTTGAACCATTTCATCCGCATTGAAAACAAAGTGTTCAGAATACGCTAATTCCGGATTTTGATTTGGTTGAGAAGCGACGTTATCAAATGGATGTAGACTGGTCGTAGTAAAATGATAGACCTCTCGGGATGTTTTGAAGCAGTAAGGACTATTGTCACTTGATTGTTGACTAATGTCAACAATCGTTGCACCAAAAGGAAGCAAACGCGTTTGCGCCGTTACAGTATCCTGCCTGATAAATACGAAAAAATTGCCAGCGTTTTCAACTCTGGCGGAAACTCTAATGGCTTCGAATGGAACACCACGTCATGATCATGACAACAACCTTGCCGAAGTTTGCCTTTATCCGCTTCGAAATGAAAAGCCAGGCAGTACTCAACAGGGCAATCCACATTCATAGGGTCGAGAACGTGCAGAACGGCTGGAATGACGTTGGGCGTCCCAGCCAACGCAGCGTGAATATTAGCTAAAGGATCGACTTGTACGCGCGCTGCTCTCCGCGCAGCGTCAACATCCTTATGTAGCTCTACAATTAATGCAGCTCTTCTCTCGGCATTAACATCTTCCCCTTGCTCATTGGTAAATGCAGACCTAAGCAGCCTCACCGCTTCTGTTCCGCGGGCGCATCGCATCACATATTTTTAAGCCGTTTAACCCATCCCACCTAGCCTAGGTCCTGGAAAGGCCAAGACTTGTAGGCGTATCGGCTACCAAGCCATTGATCTGGAAGGACAAAGGTATACAGTATATTGGGTCGCTGAGCTACCAAGCCCATGTAATGGAGATACAAAAGCTTTATATGCCAGAGGCTACACCTACCACGAAACGCGTTACCGTATTCTATTGTTAATAATATAGTACTAGCGGCCTTCTACCCGTACATCTACTATTTTTCCACTGCTCAACCAATTAGAATAGTCTCAGCCAGGTTCCGGCTGTCAAAATTTAATCTACAGTTCATAATGGAACATATATGCATCAAAGAGATAGAGACAGAGCGTGCTACATCTGCCAATATGAGCAAATTATAACCAAAATTAGTTCAACATGAGTTAAGTAAAAATAAATGGAAGAAACCATGAAAGATCAAGAAACGGGACGCACGTGCGAACTAAGCGGAAAGTTCATATCATAATGAACAAAAAAAGTCCTGTTGAGCGGATTGGACGAAGAAAGAAGTGCTTCTTCAAAGACCAAATTTTCGGTAACGGTGGCATCTGTTTCGCCCTCCTTCGGTCCATCGATAACCTTATTCTTCAGCAAGTACTCATAGCGAACTCGCGAGCAGGCAATCTACGAATGCCATGCATGGATACTGCCTTCGTAAGTAGTAATCCCACTCGATCTTATGTCTCTCCCTGAGACTTGTTCATAGTCGTACCGTTGGTAAGCTCGACAGGGAACTGACGTTGACAAAGGGGGAACGGTATGCTGACTTGGGTTGACGTGTCCAATGAAACTCGAGGCAGCAAGTGAACGCAGCCACGAAGCGCATCTGTGATCACCTCAACTACTATGGGTGTTCAAATGAAATGTATAGTCCCCAACTCTCGGCTACCCTTTGAGTATGAATATCAACCATTGCCCCCTTTTCATTTGAACCCCCCTAATATTAACACATTGCGTACCGGACATTTTACCCCGTCGATCCGCCGCTCTAACCTAAGCCTCAGTTACCTTAGCCGGCCATAGGCTAGGTGAAAGGACTCGATTCTTGAGATCTCCACGAGCGGTACGCAAAGTGTTAATACATTTGCATACAGGTCTTTCACGTTCATGGGCGTGTCGTTGCAAAGGTCGTTTCCAATCATTAGGTTCCAAACACGCATCAAGATAGCTCCAATTTTTAGGTTAAGAGCGTGCGGAAAGAGACCCAGAGTATTGAGATTGTCGAAGAATTCAACCGGAAAGGTGGCCTGCCGATCGGCGTCATCACCGCCATGATCGTTCTTCACAATGTCGATACTGTGATGTGTCCGCAATTCGCCTTCAATCGGGACGACTCGTCCTCGTTGACTAAACGGGAGTGCTCATTCTTGGGACACAGAATGAGCGCATTTGCTTGCTCACTTCGGCATAGCAGACCTTATGTCGTTGCCCAAACAGCTCGTTCACTATATTATCGGAGATACAGTCGCCTGGTAAACGCACGAAGAGCTCAGATGGATCGCCCTGTACTCGTGGAACTGTTTCACTGCCCACATCGAGTAAATAGAATTTTGTTTGCAGCAGCGCGCATGTTTTCTCTCAAACGATTCGTTTGGAACGATGGCCACAACGGGCCCATTTCGATGCAAGTCTCAATGATTTAACCGCGAGATGCTTTGCGGACGCCTGGCAACATTTGGCGAATGTCACCACCCAACACAACTACTTTCCCACCGAATCATTCATCGTCCATGGAGTCTCGCAACGCCCATTCTAGTGTTGCTAGCCTTTCAGCGAGCGCCATTGGCGCTTCATCCCAAATGATGACATCGGTAGCTCGAATCATCGCCTGATGTTTTGCGCGATGAACGACACGTCTCATGCGTGAACAGATCCAATGGCTCTGCGACGCGTCATCCCACCAGGCAGCAAAATTGCAGAAGTACCAGTCGGCATGCAACGCTTAAAACATTGTCGACCTCACCGCAGTATGTGAATTCGTGTTGTGTAGAATTGCTTGCTAGTGCCACCTGCTCAATCACTAATAAGCAGCGACGCACTTCCCGTTCCGAAATTTTATGCGCCGCTGCATTTGAACCACTTCATCTGTATCGCAAACGTAGAGCATACGCTATTTGCTGACTGACTTAGCAGAGGAACGACATTATGTAATGGATGTATACGGGTCGTAGGCAAAAGATAGACCTCGCCGGATGTTTTGAAGCAGTAAAGACCATTATCGGCAGTCAATAATCGTTGCCCCAAAAGGAAACAAACGCGTTTGTGCTGTTCTACTGTCTGGTAAACTCGCGAAAATTGCGAACGTTTTTATCTTTCCCATCGACAGCGTTTTCAACTTTGGCGAAAACTCCAATGGGTTCGAATGGATGATCATGAACATGAACATGAAAACAACCTTGCCGAATTTTGCCTTTCTCCGCTTCGAAATGAAAAGCCAGGCAGTGCTCAACAGAGCATTCCACATCCATAGGGTCGCGATCTTGCGAGACGGCTGAAATGACGTTGAGCGTCCTAGCCAACGCAACTCGAGTATGGTTAAAGGTTCGTCGCGTACACGCTCTGCTCTCCTGCAGCTCCCCTCTCGGCATTAATATATTCAGTTTGCTCATAGGTCAGTGCAGACCTACGCAGCCTCATCGCTTATCTTACGCGGGCGCATCGCATCACATATTGTTAAGCTGTTTAACACATCCCACTCGGCATAGGTCCATATAGGAAAGGCATAGGCTGGTACGCTAGGCGCGTTTCGTGATTCGTCCATGTAGTTGTTACGCCTATGACATGGAAAGGAGAAGGCTAGTAGCCTTATCGGCTATGATCCAGAAAAGCAAAGGCTTATAGGCCCCTGGGGCTACCAAGCCTATGTCCTTGAGGGGCAAAAGCTTTATAGGCCAGAGGCTACACCTACCATGAATCTTCTTAGCGTATTCTTATATAGTATGAAAATGTGGATGGATGGATTTCCACAGCTTATAAATTTGCTATTCCCTTACGAGGTGTCTCCGATGTCTATATGCCGAGTAATATTGCAAGAAATGCCATAAGAACACGAATTTTCTTAGGTTTAAGGAATTACCTATTTTTGCAGTAGCTTTCATTGAAAAGGCTGTTTTGAGAAGTTTTCGACAAAACCAGTGGAGCACATCAGTGCTTCTAAGGAAGAACATGGAATGACTTAGTGAAGTATGCAACATCATCAAAACCGTGAAGTGAATTCATGAATGTTTAGAGAACTCACTTGAGGCAAGCCATGGAACAGTGTAAGGCCGAACGTGCGTTTAGCTGAACGAAGGGATTCAATATCTGCATTGTCTTGTTGCCGGGGGCGAAGAACTTTGCGGTGTTGATGGCTGTCGTCACCGTCCAAAACAGCGAGACGAAGAGCCAGGTTACCCGTGCCATCTTCCTACTGTGGCCTCCTCCGGGTTGATGCAGGTGGAAACTCCAGGTCAGCTCGCGATACTAAGGGGCTCAGAGCAAATATCAATGCGGATTTCTCGGTAAACACTAGACTCCAGTGCTCGACGTCATTTTGGGCTTTCGCCTTTTCGCCCGCGTCGACATAGCAACCAAGTCAACATGACATCCAATTATCACTTTCTCGATAGAGGAAGCATGGTCTAACTTTATGGTACTCATCATTATATCCATCGTTCCTTGGGCCTAATTGCAAATCCAACTATGATGTGGTAGAAGAAGGCATCATGCATGAGAGATTAAATTCTCCACACCAACAGTCCTGTGTGAAATTATTTGAACGAGCGGATGAGCCCTCCTTCATGACAACCGTGACTTTGCAAGACGATGAATAGAACTAGCCTTTGAAAGATAGCGAAGCAACCAGACGAAGAGACAGGTAACCCTTCACGTCTTCGAACCGCAGCCTCCTCCGGGTAGATGCAAGTGGAGACTCCAGGTCGATGCGTAACACTAATTGGCTCAGAGCAAATACTCAAGCGAATCGTTCCGTCAACACTAGACTCCAGTGAACGACATCGTTTCGGGGCTTTATTCCCCTTTCGTGCACGGCAAAATACGACACAGGTCAACTTGCCATGAAATTATGTCGATGATTACGCCTGATTCGCGTGCTCGTTCGTTCTCTCGAAAATATAAGCTTGGTCCACTTTTATTGCACCTATCATTATATCCATTATCACCTGCGCCTAATTGCGAGTCCAACGCAGTATCAAAAATAATGACGTATTATGACGTAGTAGGAAAGAGCATGATTATGAGAGCTTATGTTCCGCACATGGAAGTCCCCTATGCTGAAAAATTCTCATGAAAATCTCGAGTTGGCCGTGTGACCTCACAAGACCTCATGAAATCTAATGTGGTCTCATGTGATATCCTGTTTTAATGAGGTTCTATTTGAGATCTCACAAAGGTAAAATATGCTTCGTGAGAATAACTTGAGGTCTCATGAGGAATTTTTGTGGTCTCACTTTACATTCATGGGAGCGCAAGTGAGAATCAAAGATTGTTGCATTGCTAAATGAGGAAGCGAGCCTAAAAACATATCGCTGTTCCGTTTCATGGATTCGTCAATGAAATCAAATCATCAAATTTTAAATTTACATTTGGCCTTTTCATTTTAACAAAAAAAACTCTCGCACAAGCCCAAACACACAAATGCACAGCCACACGTACACATGCAAGGACATATCAATCACAAACACACACACGCACGCACATTAAATCGAATTCCAGAAGAGGTCACAGATGTCCTGCCAGGCTTTAAGGTCGTGCATTCCTATTTAGCTCTGAAAAATACACGAAAAAATGTGACTCTTGAGTTCCGCCAGGACTAGAAGAGTGAATGGGAGACTGGTGAGCCTGTCATGCAATTATCCCTCCGATTAGGGCCGATATTAGTGTCCTCGTTAGATTCGTCGATAACGCAACAGTTTTTTAGTATTGCACCTATCATTTTGTCCATCATGTTCTGTGCCTAATTGCGACGCCAATTACGACACAGGAGAAAGCATGGTTTATCAGGAATGTTTTTCTCCTAAGATTTCATACATCATGCAATCAATTATTCAGTTTCATTACAGTTGATAGGAGGAATACAACGATTGTGGATCATCAGGCATTTGAAACCAAAAAGCTATCATTCCATGGAGAAGAAATTGGGAAAGGAGGATTCCAGGAACCCTTTTCCACTGATCCATTTGGCTGCAGATCTCCCGCAAAAGCCGATTGTTGTCATTGGGGAACGTAATTCTTATGAGTCATAGATTAAATTGCATCGGTCATTCGGTTCTCTAGTTAGTGCCATGCATGGATAGTATACCTGAGACATGATCAATAATGCTGCCCGGTTGTGCCGAACAAACATTAACCGCGGCATATTTCCTTACTCTGGCAACACGTCAGAGCATTTACCTTTCTACGGAAATGATGATGCAAGAAAGCGTTGATTCTGAGGCTTTCTCAACTTGAACCCTTCCGGAGGAAAAAGCTGATGAGACTCTCGAAGAAAATACCCTTGTTTTGGAGGTACCTTATCATTTCCTTGAGAGAATGACATGAATTCACATCCCTTTCTGCATTGAGAAGATTTCCAGCTTATTTCTGACTCGTCCTCTGATATGCCAATAAACTCCTTGTTCTACCTATCGATTTCCCGAAAGTACTCGTTCATTCATAACTTTCTCTGACACTCCGACCCTTATTGTTTCACGATCTGGGCAAAGTTCTTTCGCATTGAGCCTAAGAGAGAAAACGCGAGAAGGTGACAATAGGCCTATGCCATATGGGCCTAGTGTAGCGCTCCTTTCCTTACTTAGTGGTTTTCCTTATCAAGACATAAGGGTAGAAGCGCTGGTGGGATCTGTGAGGGCGCAGGCTCAGATCCCTGGAGTATCTGGCAAGTGGAGTTTCCAAGTTACATGGCCTGGGGTTGTTGTGGAACCCTTCACTAAAGGATCATAGGCCCTTTACAAACAACTCATTGTAGTTGTAGTCTAGCTGGGAGATCAAAGAGTAGAGTCTAGCTGGGAGATCGAAGAGTAGAGTCTCACACCACACGGCCGATGAGCACAAAGCCAAGTCCTCTTGCCTCCACGCAGGTCCAAAACACACTCCGTCCGGAAAAGCTCCTCTCCGGCTTCCTCGATTTTCCTTCCCGGTTGCCCGATCCACTTCTCGCTTTCACCAGCACTTATTAACTTTCAGGTCTCTCAATTTTATAACATAAGTTTAAAGGTTGCTTTAGAGTTACATAGTGTGTTACAATATTAATCATTCAATACTTGAAACTTGACCAATGCATTATCTCACAACCAAACAATGCCGATGATCGATATGGCAACGTCCACGGTCTTGCAGACCGGGACCGTGGGTCGGGCAAAAGAATGGCTAAATTTACACTAGGCCTACCTTTTTTCGTTCAAAAGAAACTCAATCCTCGGCCTACGGACCAATTAGGCTTATAAGGAATAATCCCTGGTCTTTGAAGCACCTCGTTGAGGACGTGTAACGTTAAGCCAATCGCAAGCCTATTCAGTTTCTCGTGGCCCATTTAACAGAGAATGTTTAACGTTAGACCGAATGTAGGTCTTTTTCCGAGTTTCATGAGCCATTTCGGTGCGGTCAGGGAACATTAGGCCTATCCAGAGTTCCTCGAATCGTCTCGACTCGTTCTGAGTAGACAGTGCCTTAAGTAAGCATGACATACACGCGTGCAGCCATCATGTTAATTTAGGGATGTTTGGATGAGATATCTCCGTATTACACCAAATTCATCGGCCACTGAAAATCACAGCTTCAATCTCAGCTCATCCCATGAATTCAGCACAATAATGTATCCTATATTAAAAAGAGAAGATGCAGACAACGATACAAACAAGTAAGGTCGAAGAAGTCATGAATCTGGGGTAACTAAAGCACGATATCCGGCAACACTGGAGGATGGGACTGGACCCATCGCGCTAAGCCTAAATTAACGACATCTAATTTCAATTTTCATGGCGAAATGAGGCCCTGGAAGCAACAAAGAGGACACTTTTTCACCTCCAGGTCAATATCTTTCGTTTCGTTGGTCTTTTTCCTCCAAAAACTTCCCAGGAGCGGCTACCAAGGGGGGGAGAAAAACAAAAATAAAATACCGGAACGAAATTCACATCCCCCAAAGCTCAATCTCAAATCTCAATGATCTCTGCAACCCCGAGGAGCTTCAAATTTGCTGGAGCGATTCTGTGTTGAGAGAGGAAGAAGTATGCCAAATTTCGTTCCTGTTGATGCTCTCAGAGAGGAATACGAGACGGTTGAATTTTGTCGCCGGAAGGGGCTGAGGAAAGGTAATGGGCCCCGATTCCTCCAATAGCCAAAACTACTATTGTTTTATCCATGACACATTATGAACTCTTTCTGCACTCCCTGGAATGAAACACCGGATGGGACTATAGAGTGGCATTGTCACGGAGTGCTCCAAAAGAGAAGGAACATGGGAAAAAAGGTAATCCTAGGCCTAGAGGGTTAGGCTTAGGCGGAACACACGTAAGTCCCTGAAGCGAATTTCTTTGTGAATCGGATCTAAACTGATGCCACGACTCTTTACATTAAATGGACGTCGCGAGCGACAAGGTAACAGAACGAAGTTATAAACTATCAAACTTTCCACCACGATGCTACCGCCGGTAGATCCTTGCACGGGCCAGTTTTCCGGTACGCGATAGGCCCAATTCGAATCATGGCCCGCTCCCGATCCGAAACCCGAATTCCAATCCAACCTCACGGTTAGTTTATGTTTTTCTGTGTATTTCCTCATAATTTCAAGTTGTTTTACAAAAAAAGGAGGTCATCGGTAGTCGACTGACAGGAGAACATTTCCTGGAAGAAAAAGAGCCTTAGAAGCAAGGGTTCTTAACTTTTTTCGCAGCTACGGACCCCCTAGATCCTCTAGACCCAGATCCACGGACCCCAGGTTAAGAACCCCTGCTTACAAGGCACTAATTGTCCCATGCTCGTCTAAAATTCAAAGTTTCAATATTTCTATTCATGGTCAAACAATTTATTATTCCTGCTCACAGATTACTTGCATAAGTAAGATTCTAGTTATGACACGGAGTTTCCATGGTCATAGACCAGAAGAACGATAACCTTTAAATGTTAAAATTCCGCCCTGCTCAACCTGAAAATGAATCTTGAACAATTCGTCCCTAGACGGCCCACGGGTCGGGTCGGGTCTGGAGGGGGCGATCGGGCCAGACCACAGCCGGTGCAGGGCTCTAACCTCCTCCTGGGTTCCTCCAATAGGGAAAACGACTGTTGTTTTACTCATAAAAATTTGGAATTCTTTATTTATTCCCTGAGAATAAAACATGGAACTACAGAGCTGCATTTTTTACTCAATAGTCTAAAGTCATAAAATGGTTGGCAGCATGTTAAAATAACATGTTTACAAAAACGTGCGCGTTTAATTACGTGCTTACACGTTTTTTTTTTAGGTGACTAAATCATTTATTCACAGTTCAACAAAAACCAAAAAGAAATAGGCGAAATGGAGCTAAATCTGAAGATAGAGCCTGGACCTCGATAAATCCGATACCCAGGCAATTCCATGATGAATCCGATACCCAGGCATGGCACCTATACAATGAATGTCGTGTTCCGATAGGTTTTGATTTGAAAATACAAGAGACAAAATTTCTATAGCTACTGTTCTATGGTGGAGTTCAAAACATTTTCCTTTAGACCATATACCTTCAGGATATTATTTGCGGTAAAATCTGGAAATTGTACTTTCGCGCAATTTGCATGGGGCTCCGCTAGTAATATTCATAAACTCTTGATATTGGACATATAGGAGGTGTTGAAAAGATTGCCTATTTTTCTGAACAATTCCCTGAGCCATGTATTGTCCTGTTTCACAGTTTACAGGTGCAGCATTACACCTTATTTTAAATCACCCTCGGTCACCCGGTCAACAACAGCGCCCCCTTTATGGGCGACAGCGCAATCTTGCGGAAGAGAAAAAAACCCCTTAGTTTCATGAACCTCTCTGGCAAGTATCAGTTTGATCCAACTGTCCCTTCAAAAGTTAAAGTTGAAAAGTTCATTGAATTCTGAGACGGTCTAGCACAGGTAATCACTTCATTTGAGATGGAGTGATCCACCTCTAAGCACCTTTAATTCACCTATAAATGGGCATTACACGACTTAGGCAAGGGTGGTGGAAAAAGCTGGCAGCGTTTCAACACTTTGTAACTATCAAATATCGGTCGGGTATCCAATGTAATTTTTTTGCTGCATTTATGCAACTGTGTTTCTCCCACAGAAAACTGTTGAGCGTTTTTTTTTAACCACCCTATATGCTTTGAATTTTCTTGAATGGTAAATTCTATCTCTTTTTAAGCCCCTAGAGAAAAAAATGAATATGAAGGCAGATGTTTCTTGTAGCATCCGAAAGGCAAGAGTATTTTTAAAAGCAGGCGAATGGGTCAATATAACATATGGGGAAAATATTTACGCTCCTTCGGCAATGAAAGCACCAGCTGCTCAAATATCGACCGTTCGCGTAACTAGTCGGTATATTTGATGGTCCTTTTGTTATACACTTACTTGTCAACAACGTTCCGGATTGCGCAGGAGTCTCAATAGTTCGCAGTACGAAGGAAGAATATTTCATTTGAGGGGGGGAGATTTGTGACCGACCATGTCGATTACTAATAGGATTACCGAACTTTCCTGTCTCGCCTATCATCAGTGCCATAGCGTATGTGTGTGTGTGTGTGGGGGGGGGGGGGGGGGATAATGAGGAGTTGAACAAGTATTTCTCTTTTTAAAAATAAAAGCAAAGCAAAAAAAGGAAAAGATTCATGAAATGCATAACCCAGTTCCCTTGCCCGAAGTTTGATATTTTCTTTTGTTCTAGAAAATGACAGAGTTGCTAAACTTTTTGTCAGTAGTATATTTGATTTTGACACTAATGGGGTCGTGGGGAAGAGGAATGTAGGATCATCGGATATGGCCATCACACATTTGCTGAATGTCACTTCTCTTCTTGTCTATGGTTGCTTGCATTCGGGATATTCATTGATAGACAGCTGACTGAAGCTGTTCAGCATCCAACATGACCAAATGATGGTGAAGACCATGTTTGAGGTCTATTAACCCTTTATCACTAGCTGTGCAAATATGGTGCAAAGGCATCTAATTGATGTTTTCTGCATGATGTGAAGCTATTTCGAAGTACACAACCTGGCATATAACTGTATATACGAAGTCCCTAACCCGCCTGTAACATGTTGGTATACGGGCACCGAGTGAAACACTAACTTTGATGGAATCTGGCGTCTATTGGGTAAAAGCGGATTTACGAAAACCAGTAAAGATGTGAATTCATTTTTTTATTGACTGTCCCAAGATTACATTACATGCATGAAAAAAAAAACCGTGAGGTCACGATATAAAACTGTAGCACCCAATAAAAGGGATGGAATTGCCTCTCTTGGATGATGCTGTGGAACAGAGGAGTGTGTTAAATTCGCCTTCCTTGTTCTTGAGGAGTGTGCATTACTGATCTCGCTCACTTAGTGCCTCACTCACCTATTTCAGCCTGTTTTTGGAGAGCTGAAGTGCAGTTTTGTGGGGGAAATCAAAGAAGTCGAGGAAGCATGACTGTCAATAATATTTTCCTTCTCAAGCCGGACTGATGCCTCCGTAATTGACCTCGACATACAACTGAATCTCAGGTGGAGGAAAATGCGTGCTATTAGTGCTTGCGGCTTGCTGTGCGGTTTTGATGCCTCTCGTCATCGTCCAAAATAGCCAGACGAAGAGTCAGGTTACCCGTGCCATCTTCCTACCGTGGCCTCCTCTGGGTTGATGCTAGTGGAAACTCCAGGTCAGCTCGTTATACTAAGGGGCTCAGAACAAAAACCCATGTGGGTTCCTCTTTAAACACTAGACTCCAGTGCTCGACATCATTTCGAGCTTTATTCCCTATCGCCCCCGTCGATATAGGAGTCAGATCAACATGGCATGCAATTATCGCTCTGTCGATAAAGGAAACATGGCCTAACTTATGGCACCTATTATAATATTCATCTTTCCCTAGGCCTAATCTGATGAATAGAACTAGCACTTGAAAGATAGCAAAGCAACCAGACGAAGAGACAGGTAACCCTTCACGTCTTCGAACCGCAGCCTCCTCCGGGTAGATGCAAGTGGAGACTCCAGGTCGATGCGTGACACTAATTGGCTCAGAGCAAAATACTCAAGCGAATCGTTCGATCAACACTAAATAAACCTCAGTGCTTGACATTGTTTCGGGATTTATTCCCTTTCGTGCGCGGCGAAAGACCCGGTCACCGTGTCATGAAATTATGTCGATGATTATGCCTGATACGCGTCCTCGTTCGCTCTCTCGACAGTACAAACATGGCCTACTTTTATTGCACCTATCTTTATATCCATCATTACCTTTGCCGAATTGTGACTCCAACGTATTCGCAATTACGACGTATTACGACGTAGTAGGAGAGTGCATGATTGCGAGTACTTATGTTCTGCGCATGAAGAGTCCCCCTTCCTGAAAAAGTCACATGAAAATCTGGAGTTTGCCGTGTGACCTCACGAGATCTCATGAGATCTCATATGGTCCCCTTTAATATTTCCCTCCTATTTCCATGAGGTTCTGTTTGAGACCTCACAAAGGTTAAATCTGGTCCTACGAGATTCATGAGAACAGCTTGAGGTTTTATTAGGAATTTGTGAAATCTCACTTTACATTCATGAGAGTGCAAGTGAGAATCAAGGATTGTTGCATCGTTAAATGAGGGGCGGACCTAAAAAAATATATCACTGTTTCATTTCATGGGCTCGTCAATGTTGTCAAATTATTAAAATTTAAATTTACATCGGGCCCAGTCATCGTAACAATAAACCCTCGCACAAGCCCAAGCACAAGTCCACACGCACACACACAAAGACATATACAGACATATACACACATTCACCCACGTACATTAAGTGGAATTTCAGAAGAGGTCACAGACGTCCCGCCAAGAGGTTGTATATTCCTATATAGCCCTGAAAAACACGCGAAAAAATATGCGACTTTTCCGTCACGCCAGAACTAGAAGGGTCAATGGCAGACTGGTCAGCCTGTCATCCAATTATCCCTCTGATTAGGGCCGATATCCGTTCTCGTTGGATTGCCGATAACGCAAAGGTTTTTTTTTTTTTTTACAGTGCAGCTATCATTATATCTATCACGTTCTGTGCCTAATTGGGACGCCAATTACGACATAGTTGGAGAAAGTATGGTTCGTGAGGAATGGTTTTTTCCTAAGATATCATACAGCACTCATCAAGTGTTAAGTTTCATTATGATTGATAGGAGGAATACGGGGATTGGGGATAATCGGGCATTTGCAACAAAAAACTATCATTCCATACAGAAGAAATTGGGAGAGGAAGATTCCAGGAACCCTTTTCCATTGAACCAGTCAGCGGCAGATCCTTTGCAAAGGCCGATTGTCGTCATTGGGAAACGTAATTCTTGCGAGTTATAGATTACGTATCATTCAGCTCTCTAAATAGTGATTCATGACTTTGAAATGTCCCTTTTGGAAGCGCTCAAACCAAGGTCGGGATATGAACGATGAAGCAATGCCACGACGACGTTCTACATGTCACACTTGATCGGGACAGCTGGCCTGCAATCTGCCAGTGGTTCGACCAAGCAAAGGTTCGCCAACCGTCGAGAGATGACGCTAAAGTAGCAGCTATACTAAGCGAATACCCGATACAACAGCAATTAGTCTCCAATGCTTTCCACACGGTACTCGATTTTTCCCGGCAGACACCAAGGGGGAACACTTTTGAATTCTAGAAATAATTAGTCTCGTAGTCTATCCGTTCGAACTGTGTTGCGCCGGTATTGCTTGTTTTATTGTAGCTCATTAATTTTTGTGCTGTCACCCGCTCGTCAAAACGTCGGAGAGGTGCTTGGAGGCTTTCAGTGGCCGGCTTAAGTGTTCCTCGCACCCGTCAGGCATCTTGTTGAATTTTCTAAACTCATTCACATGTGATGACGTTGTGCTGTGTGCTCCAGAAAAGGAGAAACTGGCGGAAGACCTGGAAAAGTGGAGAAATGCACTGGAGAGCCGAGGAATGAAAGTGTCAAGATCAAAAACTGAATACATGTGCTTAAGTGGAAACGAATCTGGCAGTGTGGAGTTGCAAAACGATTTAGTGCCAGTAGCGAGCAAATTCAAGTACCTGGGAAGCATGCTATCAAAGGATGGGTGTATGGATGATGAGGTCAGTTTGAGGTTGCAGTCAGGTTGGAACAATTGGAGGAAAATGTCGGGAGTCTTATGTGACAAAAAGGTACCACCAAGAGTGAAGGGGAAGATCCACAAAATGGTGGTGCAACCAGCAATGCTATATGGCATGGAGACGGTGCCCATGACAGGCAAGCAGAGCGGGAGGTTGGAGGTGGCGGAGATGAAAATGTGTAGTCACCAAGAGTGAAGGGGAAGATCCACAAAATGGTGGTGCAACCAGCAATGCTATGTGGCATGGAGACGGTGCCCATGACAGGCAAGCAGAGCGGGAGGTTGGAGGTGGCGGAGATGAAAATGTGTAGATGGTCATGCGGATGGACGAGGAGGGACCAAAAACGGAATGAGGAGGTGAGTGGGAGACTGGAAGTGGAGAGTATTACATCAAGATGCAGGAGAGCACGGTTGAGATGGTATGGACATGTGAAAAGAAGGGAAGAAACCTATGTTGGAAGAAGAACAATGGAGCTGGGTTTGCCCGGAAAGAGAGGAAGAGGAAGGCCTAAATGGAGATGGATGGATTGTGTTAGGAAGGACATGAGAGGGATTGGTGCTGAGGAGAATGCCCAGGACAGAAACAGATGGAGGAGATTGGTGTCTGCTGCAGCGACCCCACATGGAAGTGGGAACAGCTCGTAGAAGAAGAAGTGATCTCCACAACCCCGGGGAGATGGAGCTTCAAATTTTCTGGAGCGATTCTGTGTTGTGAGAGGAAAATGCCTGCCAAATTTTGTTGGTACTCTCAGAGGGGAATACGAAGAGTTTGAATTTCGCTGCGGGAAGGGCTTGAAGAAAGGCAATAGGCGCTACCAAAGCCTATTGATAATCACCGATACCCCCAATAATTGTGGCATTTCGTCATTATTAGGAGTAGCGCTGCTTGCCCACGAAGCGTGAACGTTGTGGAATGGCTTCGAAACGCTAAAATCTTGACACGTTATTATGAACTGAATGTCCTGAACAAATAAAGTCTATGCTTGTCCAAATCAAGAAGATAGGAAGACCCAAGGTGATGAATTTTAGGGCGAAAGATAACTCCATTGATGAATCATTGTTCTTGCAGTTGAACAGTCATCTGAGCCATCCAGTCAGTCAACATTAGGATGAGCAGAGTCTCATGTTCCATTGAAAATACCACTATACTTTATGGAGGTAATTTTTTGCACAGAGTGACGCAACGATCTCCCCCCCCCCCTCCCTCCCTCCCCTCCTCTCCCAGAACCGGAAGACCTGAGCAAAAAGTAGTATCATCCGAAAAATTATTTTAATTCTGTTCTTTTTCATCTATTTCAGATTCCAAATATAATTATGTTTTTCAGCTTTTTTTTTACGGCATCATTGTTATTATATACCACGAAGAGCGTGATGTCATTTCCTTCTCAAATCACCCGGTACAGATCGCATTAGCTTAGATTTCACGCACCGTGATACCTTTCTGGGATTCCGTTGATTTTCCCATCCTTCTCCCGATCGGTCATACGAATATATGTCTTCAACATATATGAATTTGGAGTCACCATAGATTCTCTGGGCCACAACAGTTGGTGTTTTGCTTGTTCTTGAGGTAAATACCAGAAATAAGGATATTTCCAAATATAAACTCTTTGGCATTGAACACTTATTGCGTTGTCACTAACGTGCACGATGCATTAGCTTCAATGATGCGAAAATGTTATCGTTCGTCGCTCTTGTGGAATTAGTAAAAATCTTCCCTTCATATGTATGAAATATGTTCACATCTTGAAGAAATTAAAGACATTGATAATTTCACAGAGCTGGAAGAAGCTTTCAGAAGATAATCCACGATCATTCATAATGTGCGATTCTGTAGCCGGTGGGATCCTGCCACCCACAGTACATGCGATTGACGACGTTTGATTGAAGATTCCCTCCTTTGCAGTGACAGCATCCTGCAGCAAATCAAAGACTTCCAGCTGAACCCAGACTCTCACTCCGGTGACTATATTGGACATCCATACGCAGTCGGGTTCGACCCTGCATGGGGGCTCTCAGCGAACAAGGTCTCCTTTTACAACTCCTTCAAGATGAAGCTTTCCATCATCTTCGGTGTCATCCAGATGGTGTTTGGCGTGTTACTTTCGATTTTCAATCACAGGTCTGCTGCTATCCAGTAAAAGAAAATGCAGCCTGAAAATGCCAACTGTACCCTGAGGTCTAATTTCCGTGGCCTGACGTATCTTCAAAGGGAAGATCGGTCTTTCTGTCGATAAAATTGCCATAAAAGAAATCTCCAAGGAAGCCATGGAATAAAGTCTATCTAAGTAAAGTAGGAAATTTCAGGCTGTATTTTTTCAGTGTCACTCCTCTGTGACACCTCTATTAAGGGATATGCGTTTGAAGGCTCTGTGCTAGTATCTGAATTAGGCCTATGATTTTATGAGTCTCTTGATCCAAATCTCCAAAAATTTGCCGCCAATTTGTGGAATGAGCCATGAAAGAGTGCTTTTGGTTTTAAAATGGTAACTGAGCGGCTTTAAGGACTTTTATTTATAGTAAACTTTCTCTGAAGTTTTCCCAACTCAAGATTTACCATCAGCCTCAGTGATTTTGTTAGAGATTGCAATGATTTGCAGAGAAGGGTAGAGTTAAAATAAAGATATACTTTTCTAGTTCCACTCCTTTGCCAGGACAGGAACAGATTAACGTCATCTCCAAATGGCCCCCCCCCCCCCCCCCCCCCCCATCCCCCCTGCCTGCATTGAGGTTAGGTTTCTGTGAGCAAATGTAATTGTAATTCCTCTGTAGAGTCAATATGTAGGCCGAGACTCATAACGAAAAATTATAGGCCTCATTTTTGGATTTTGGTCCTCAATGGGAGCCTCTGTGTCTGTCTCACACTTTGGTTGTAGGAAAACATCTTTTAAAATATTGGTCTGAGGTATGCAGGTAGACATGGATAGGATTCAGAATAAGAGTTCGTTTTTGGGTTAATTCGTACCAGAAACAATTTTTATGCAAATCATGAATATTAAACTTGGGTGGTATGTTACCCTGAAGGGTAACATACCACCCAAGTATATGGTAATTGGGTGGTATGTTACCCTTCAGAGGATGCCTTCGAGCTGTCGAAGACTGACAAATCCATTATTGACCAACGAAAAGAGTAGTTCATGTCGGAGCCAGAGTTGCTAACTGAACTCGTTACTTAGGGTCGTTTCGTTGTTAAGGTCGTCTTGGTAGTTGAACCATCCTTAAAACAACCCCCATGCCACAGTTTAATGGAGAATCCTTAGACTATATTACCTCTTTAGACCAGTTTGTTGAAGAATTCAAATGTCTTCCCTCGCGCTGCCTGTGTAGAAAGATCGGGCACCTAGTGGAAACCGATAGATATTAATTCCTGCTGTATCAGATATTGACTCTCAATAGCGGTAACTTTGGCGCCATCTGGTCCTGGCTGTGCGAACCTCTTCTGTGCTCTTCTGTGTTAGTAACGTTTCACGTAAGCATAACATAAGCATTATGAATGCAAATATTAAGCATCATTATGGAGGTCTTTAATTCCATGAAAGTTATATGGGTCTGATAACTTTCTTAGCAATTTTCACATACGTGAGTCCAGAAGACGATAAAGGTTATGAGTCCCTGATAACTTTGAAGGGCCGTTTACCTTCAAGATTCACTTCCAAGTAAATGTCACATGAAAGTTACACTTTTAAGAGTTAATCGAAGGTTACGACATCTCGGTAGCTTTCGTTTGACTTTTATTTAGAGAGATTCAAATCAATGAAAATGTTACGCAACCCTAGAAACTTTAAATGTAGGTGTGACATCTGAGTAAATGTCACGCAAATGTTACGTTTTAAAGAATATGCGTCTGCCCACCTGCCCAAGCATTGACACGAAGGACGCGCGACGCACTAGGTGGGAAAGACCTTTACTGGTTACTCGAATGTACCGTATCTACCAGTGCTGCACGTCGTACACCCCACCCGTCTCCCGACCTACCTACAACATTCTCTTTACGTTCTGAACAGTCATTGTAGCGAGGCCCACTTCATGACTGGGCTTGTCCAAATCGTTTAACATGGAACCATTAGACCTAAAACAAGAAACATGAATAAGAGGAGAGAATGGAAAAAAGACATTGGAAGGAGGAAATTTGTTCTCGCACCTGTTCCTATTAATATAAATGTCCTCATGTATTCTTCTGACATCTACTATCCCGATTAAGCAAAACCACCATCCAGCTTAGACTAGGAAATGATCTAATGGATGACAAGGGGAATGAAGCTTGCCTTCATGTGTCTCCCCTCGATGCAGGTACTTCAAGCGGCCCCTGAACCTCTGGTTTGAGTTCCTCCCACAGCTCGTGTTTTTGTCCGCTTTCTTTGGCTATATGGTCGTCTTAGTGTTCTTCAAGTGGGCTTACTACTCGGCCGATGAGGCTGGGTGTGCTCCCTCCGTCCTCATCACCCTCATTAATATGGTCCTGCTGAAAACTCCACCGGCATGCGATCCGGCCACCACTCCGGGATGCTGTGATCCGTACATGTTTGCCGGACAGGTTTGTTGTTGTCTCTACCTTCCCTTTTTGGTGTAATCGTCCGCATTGTAGGACTTTCTGCCATGAACATGTTTTCCTCAATTCTCACATGAAAGTTTTGACAGTGGTAGTCGTCTAGCAGTCCGATATGCACTCCATTTCCCCAAAGGCTCGTCAGCACCTTGAAAGTTTTATTGCATAGACGATGAAAGAATATTGCAAATATAATTTTTTTTAAGAAAACATTCGAAGAAGTCTTCCAGAGCATTGAGAAATTGAGAAACCCCACGAAATTTTTCTTTGCAAGTCGACTTGCAAAGAAAACCTACATGGTATGAATGAGCCTTTACATTTCTCGAATTTGTTTCCAGGCCTATAATGCAAGCCTTTTTATTTTTGCCTTATCGTATATTTTAAGTTTATTCAAAATTGCATGTTTGCCACTCACGAAATTTTCTTTTCTGCTAATCCGGTACGTCAGAAATGGTTGATGGTCCTGAAGCAGTATATCTTGCCCAGAAATGCTTTATTTTGTTGATATTATTTTTATTTTAAAATGAAAAATGCCAGCCCTATTTTTGCTTCATGGCTGGCAAGCATATGTTGTGCATTGTTGTAGGGTTGAAAGTGTTACATCAGTCATAAAGTTTCTGATTTTTTTTGGGAAGCTTTTCCTTACCGGCCACATCAAAATAACTCCCATCCCCTTTAAGATATTCTCTTGATGCATCGATTCACCTTCGCCAACGTTTATGTAACATTACTTAAAGCAATATTTCAGTCTTTCCTTTGTAAGCTCCTGGAGTCTTGCTCTTGGGACCATGATGCCAAATCAAGAGAATATTGTTAGGATGGTAACGGCCCGCCGTAATGGAACGGTGGGTCAAACACTCGCTAATGAGAAGTGACGCTTGCGACGGGGCGTTGTCGTGTTGTAACGCCCAATCACCAGTATATGTAAGAGTTGGATGCAGTCAGCGAACATGCAGCACTTCCATGAAGAACTTCCATTAATCCGTTTGCTTGAATATTGCGCAAACCTAAAGTTTACTCGTTGCTCATAACTCATCATTATACTGTCTACACTTGATGTATAATGGAATATCTCTGTCTTTGAAATCACTCATCCGTACTGTCATGGTATTTGCGTAATCGAAGTGTTGTCAGAGAACATACCGAAGAAATGTCTAATGCAGAAACATGGCTTTTTTTCTTCTGAAAAATTTTTCAGAAAATTTTTTACTTCGGCATCCAACAAGTTGCAGCAAATCTCCTGAAATATGAATATTCTGATTTATTTTCCTCTTCTCTGCAATCACAGGAATCCCTACAAAAGATCTTCGTGCTACTACTTCTCATCTGCATTCCATTGATGCTGTTTCCCAAGCCTTTGCTCCTCTTGAGGCAGAGTAAAAAGCGTATGGCCAAGCAAAGCACCGTCACTAAGGTGGAGTTTATTTCTACAAGTCCTCTAGCTCTTCGGGGCAATATGAATGAAATTTGACATTTCATTTCTGGCAAATTTTCAATTAGACGAAATTTAATCTATTTTACTTGAAAACTTTGGCTTCAGTGCTCGACCCATATTTCATGCTAGCTATTGCTTAATTGGTAGCTACTGGTTACCCATTGGAATTCCAATAATGATTAATTTTTACTTGATCTCAATTTTATCATCATTTTGGAATTCAAGCATTTCTTAGTCGTTTACGAGTCGTCACGTCAATCATGCACTTAAACCTCAAATTTACTGTTATTTCCGTGCTGCGGGTGTCTCTTTTATGATAGGAAACAAATGGGAGCAACGTGGGGACTGGAGATGGAACTACCGTCTTGGTGGAGACGGGTGGTGAACATGAAGGAGGAGGAGGAGGAGGGCATGGACACGGCGATGACGAACCATTTGATTTTGGGGAGACGTTTGTGCATCAAGCTATTCATACCATTGAATACTGCTTGGGTACCATATCTCACACGGCATCTTATCTCCGACTTTGGGCCCTCTCCCTTGCTCATTTCCGTATGTCTACTCGAACTACCTATACCTCCTTTGTTCCTTGTTTTTCTTTGTCCCGTGAGCCCCGAGTTCCATTGACAGGGACATAGGCAGGCTAAATTACACATGGGGACAATACACTGAACACCGTAACTACCTAATTTTTGTATTTGATACTTTGTATATCATATTATATTATGACATTCCGCGTCAAATCAGCACACTGAAAAACATGACTCTCCGATTTTTATAAAAATTTTGACCAATGCTCGGTACTACAAAGAAAGTGAAATACTCGAAATATTTTCGTTTTCAGTCAATTAGATCTGAAGATAACGTGTTATGAAAATATGTATGATTGTGACCCAGTGGCACCCCGTCCCTCAAAATGGCGATAACTTCCCTTCTGATCAAGCTATAGAGATGTTTTATACAGTGTGTCCCAGAAACCCCGCCCAAAGTTTTGTACATTATTACGTCTGTGTTATTTTTCTGATGGAAATGAGTTTTGTATCATTCCAAAGCCTAGACCTTTCTTAACAACTGCTGTTAAACCTGACGGTTTGTGATTACTGGTTGTGGGGTTTTTTGAAAGAGAAAGCGTATGCTACAAAACCCCTAACATCCCTGACCTCTTCCACGTATTCAAAATGTATAACAAATGCAGATTTTTTTATTATCTTGTCATGATATTAGTAAATATATATATATATGATAGAAGCAGGATTTAAAAAACGTACAAATCTGGGATAGCCTGGGACTTCAGAGGTTGAATACAATATGAGTTGGCCACATCAGAAAATCTGAGGTGAAAGAGCGGATATCGTTCATTGTCAATTGAATGTGCCAGT
The DNA here is from genome assembly GCA_905338385.1 of Darwinula stevensoni. Taxonomy (NCBI): domain Eukaryota; kingdom Metazoa; phylum Arthropoda; class Ostracoda; order Podocopida; family Darwinulidae; genus Darwinula; species Darwinula stevensoni. The sequence continues at coordinate 10,482 of CAJPEV010002803.1, read as the reverse complement.
TTTTCCGCCTTTGTTCCCCTCCCTCAAGGAATTTTCAAATCTTTTATCTATACCAGAATTGTCTGAAGTATTGTGGGACATGATCCTTCGCATCGGTCTGCAGTGGAGTGGATATATGGGAGGCGTAGTGCTTTTCTGTACATTTGCATTCTGGTCTGTTCTCACAGTCGGCATTCTACTCGTCATGGAAGCACTCTCCGCTTTTCTTCATTGTCTTCGACTTCATTGGTGGAGATTTCCCTGATATTAATAATATCTACTCTTTCTCCCAAAGATTTCCCAAGCATTAAATATGTCTATGCATGATTGTATTGCAGGGTGGAGTTCCAAAGCAAGTTCTATCAAGGGACAGGATATCCATTCATACCATTCTCTTTTAAGAACCTTACGGAACCGATGGAGATGGCTGAAGACTAGTCTTCTTCTCTGTCTTAATAATCTTCCCATATTTCCCTCATTCCTACAAGTACAGACTCCACGCTTCCATATCACGAGGATACTTCCTTCTATGGTATCCTAATGGTTTCTTTGATTTCCTTCCTTGCATTAGCTGACCTAGATCATGCTCCCCGCTTTTGTGGCATGGCTCACGCAATTAACTACAATGTTTTACTGGAGATGGTGGGAAGTATATTGAATCCATTCGGTTGGTTTGGAATGAGCAAAAGGTTCAAGAAAACAAAACGAAAAGCAAGACCTGGTATCCAATGGTCATTCTCATTGCAGTGAATGCATAGAGATACTTTTGGATGCAACACTAGTGGGTTTTCATCTAGTTCCGAATTTCAAGAAACAGTATAAGAGCTTTGCATGGTGGGTAAACAACTCCACCGAGTTGTTCCATGAAAGTGGGTCATGACTTTTGATATTCTCACTATCCTTGGATGATGATTTGGCACTGTCCTCAGATTGTTCCTAGGAGTCTGTACCTTCCTTCTACCCGCGCTTTTCCTTCTCCAGTATCAAGAAATACATAAGAAAATGTATGCATTAGTGATAGTGAAATTTATGCGCCCAATAAACATGTTCTTGCAGTTCCCTATCATGAAATCTCAAAAGGAAAAGTAAATACTGTGATTGTCCATTTAGCATAGAGCAATCAATATATCAATAATTGCAGTGCCTACTATGGTGTAACCAAGGTTGTACAGTTAATGGAGGTTGGAATCCCTCTCTCCCAAAGGTCCAGAGGTCCTTTTTATACCTGAAGCAGGAAATAGAAAATAGAAAAAACATGCGGCACATACCTATGCCTGATGCCTGCTTTTCCCTACTCTTAAATTGAGAGTCCATGAGATCATGCATTCGTTACAGTTGAGTCCAATCCAGCTCATAGTCATCCATGACTTCTCAATAAGGAGCAGAAGCTGATGCGTGCATCAAGTTGATGCATGTTAAGCATCATAATTTACCCAAGTTGATAAATTGCTGAAAATTTTTCTGGAATTTCCTTCAGAACTTCATATCAGTTCCCAGCTGGATACCCAACAGCAGAACAGTACCGGGTGGGACTTAAGGTGAAAAGAAAAGAAAACTGGTGCTATGTTTCTCTATTCCTCGGGTCGCTCCACTCCTTTTTTTTCCGGTGATGAATGTACACGAAGAATACCTTTCTTGTATGAATCGAAACGCGCAGAACTACAGTTCTCTTCAAGTGTTCCTTGGTTCGAATCCTAGTTCATAGTTCATTTATCTTTCAGTATTTATCTGATCTCTTTTGCTCCATACCTTCTGATTCGCAAGATGTTTCCATACTAGCTCACAAACGATGGCTCCCGGAAGGAGAGAGAGCGGCGAATGTTACCATGGCGGAAGCGCTTGACGCCCGTATACCCAGTCAAACAATTTTTTGGCCACTTGGCCAATATGTACAGGATGGCCCAAAAAGGGGTACTCTTTTCAATATGCATTCTAGGTGTGATGCTTTCAAGGATATTTTTTCTGGTTACATGTAATGGAAAGAAGTAAGACTTACTGTAGCTACAAAATGCAATTTTCAGACTTGAATTTCGTTACAGAGTGATTTTGAAAAAAAAAGATGGAATTTCGGTTACAAAAAATCGGCGTTGCCCTCACCAACTCGACCCAACATCCATTCGACATCCTGGCATTCATGAAAAGAAGTCACAAGGACAATTGAATGTGCCTGCCGCTGTATGCGGTCGGTGAGTGCAACACCGTTTTTTTGTAACCGAAATTCAATATATTTTTTCTAAGTCATCTTTCAAGGTATGAAAAGAAAGAAAAGAAATTCTGTAGCTGAGCCTTTCTTCTTTCCATTACAGGTAGCCAGAAGAAATATCCGTGACAGCATCACGCATAAAATGCACGTAAAAAAGAGTGCCCTTTTTTGGCCACCCTGTAGTGATGAAATTCCTGTTTCTCGAGAAATACTGTGACATGGGAGATTCAAATGTTCAGAAAATCGGAAAAGTCTACTCCCAGTCTGAAAATATAAATTATTGAATAGGCTTTGATCCATTACTCGAAGCAAAAACTAGAGTGAATTTTATAAAATTACACAAAACATGAATTCTTTTGGTAATGTACTAATATGCATCTGCATCATCTCGTATGTGAGACTCCATCAGAGGAAAAGCTTATTTTAAAAATCATAATTGCTAGTCTATATTTCTACATTTCACACTCTAACCACACAAGTAAGGCAGAGTGAAATTTTAATATGAATGAGTTTAAAAATTTTTATATTTCGATGAAAACCATTTGAAACCATTTGAAGCACAACCTAGATGAGAACGAGATGCGATGATACCGAGCCATCATTTAAAATACTCTTAGAAGTATGCACATGAGTAAACGCGGAGAATGCAGTTGAGATCCAAGAATTCGGGGAAATTTTAATGTTTCAAAACGACGGACATTTTGCGACACTCTTTATTTATTTTACTGTAAAGAAAAATATTTTTCAAGTCCAACATACGAAATGGGAATCCTAGTTTCGCGAAAAAGCGTTTCTCATTGCGGAAAAACTCCGGAATCGCTCCAAGAGAGAAATCCGATTCCGCTCCTAAAGAGCGGAATCGGATTTTCCGCTTAAGAATGGAATTTTTCGCGTCTTCCCACGAGATATGAGGGTTTCCTTCTTATTCTAGGATGCTTACATTGCGATCATTGCTCGAAAAATATCCTGTCGCCTGATCTTATTTAATTTAACCCTTTTTTTAATTCCTACACATTTATGCATTTTATTGACAGTTACATAAAGATTCAAAACAATTTTTTAACGTCTTGATTGTCTTAAAAAAAAAAAACGGAGAAAGGGGGTACAATAGACCCAAGTTTTTGTTTTGCTCGTTTTTGTCCTAAAAATATCTTGGAGCTCCGGATAAGGGTCCATGTTTCATGAATCCATGTTTCTCATCCCTTACGAAAATGTCTTATAGGATTCCTATATATTCCTTTANTTCCGGTTGAAGTTCTCCTCTAGGCCACTAGAGGGAAGTATTGGGTTCTCGCATTTCTCAAAGGGCACAAAAGTGCCCTCCCATTACCCAAGGAATCATCTCTAACAAGACAGTTTTGTACGTCCCCAAATGTCTCGCCTTGCCTCATTGTAGCAATCAATAAACTTCGACAGTTCCTTATTTGTCATCCCCATCTTCCAGATAGAATCATGGAGTCCGGTGAAGAAATATGCCCTTATTCCTTTTGAAAACCACGTACGAAACTGAGATAGATAGACTATCCAAATGGAGTTTCAGTAAAGAGACGTGCTCGCAGGTTCCGTCTTCTACTTGCTTAGGTCGAGAGAAGAATATTACCGAAGGAAGTAGACGTGCAATCCATCGACATACGTGGGGCGGGGCCATAAACTATGCAGACCCCCGCAGTACTGGTATTAATAGTGCATGTGTCCCTACCATGGAAAAACCCCTAATCGGTTTTTGATTTACACCGAAATGCTGCGCCAATATTAACCTTGGTCGCCTTTTCCGTCGTAATGCCTGGGTTTCAAAACCCAAAAAATCCTCCCCGAATCCTATAGGTCAGGAGTCCTATAAGACCCTATAGGGATCCTATTGAATCCTAAAGGATCCTATAGGTTTTTCGTGTTTCAAAAACCTATAGGTTTCCTTTAAGAAATAACTATGGGTTTCCTATAGGACATTTCCGTAAGGGATGCACCGATTTGCATTCAATGCACTCAATCCGATTTGCCCCTGTGAGATTTTGCACTCTTTTTTCATGGAAAGGCTAGTCCCATCCCTTCAACTGATTCTTATATTAACCGACAGCAAGAACTCTGACGAGACGACCCAGAAGAGAAATCTCATATTTACTGAATTTCCGTGTCTCTTACCTCTTTTCCACCGTCCGTCGCAACACAACGAAAGAAGTACTGAACACTAGCTCACAACTTGCTCAATGGGTGACAGGGATGACAGTCGCTCCTGGCGAAGTCATGCTATCAAGGCAAGGAGCAGCGTTCGGAAAGGGAGGGAGATCACGTGACCGGTCGAGTCGAGCCCGGTTGGTGGGTCAGGTCTTAGACGCTGTGGAATTCCAGCAATGTTATTGGCTGTCAGCGTGAACTTACTTTCGCTCAGGCGCAGAAGGCTTATGACATGAATTACCTCGTAGAACAGCGAATGATTTTTAAGAAGTAAAATGTAAGGCATGGCGTGATTAATTTTTCAATTTTACTTTTTAAGATGACTAATTACTGGTGACTTAATTCCATAGTTCGGTCCGGCCTTCAGAGCTGACTGTCCTAATTGAGACAGTGACGCAGCAATGTTGAGTAAACATTGGGGAAGAATTGAAATTTCAATCAAGACACTATCAGATGAGAATCATGTTCCACGTTCAGATTTTAGTTTTTTTTCTTATAAAACCCTATATATTATCTTCGCATTTCCACTGCGATTGTTTTTTTCGCGTTGCAGGTCGAACACCAATCTACGGACCTGCAAGGTCCTGACAAAACTGAAAATTTGAGCCATATCAACTTTATTGTAGACATGACTCAATTTTTCAATTTTTGGATTGTGGAATAACGCAATGATGTTACAGCAATGCTTGGGAAAAAAAGAAAAAATAAGTAGCTTTATCAGATGGAATCACATCGTGTCAACATAGAGGTCTCAACTTCGGAACGTTTTCTTGCTATTCTGGATACTTTGACAAAATACTCGACGCCGATGTCTAAATAATTCTCCGCTACTCATCGGTTGGATGGAAAGTAATTACTCGAGTACCACCTTTCCTTGGTTGAGTTCATGGGATATGTAGTATAGTCTTCTTCCCACAGCGAGGTCAGGAATGGTTGCAACACATTCGTGTTGTAAATCGCACTTGATAGAACAGTTGGTGCTGAATTTGATTCATCAGTATAGATCATCTAAAGAGGATGCGGACCGTTCCGAGAAACCGACTTTCCAAATCCATGTTCCGATACGAGAAAATTTGTGCCATTTATGCTGTCTGGATATACGACGAGTCGCCAGAAATGGGAGATTCCCCGATACCAGCCGTGATTCAAGCAGTGAATACGATATTAAAGGGGGTATGGCGACGGAGTCCTTTTACCCTCTGTTCCTACTATTGTTCGACTGAAAATGGTACAAATTCGTTAAAATGCACGGTGCCAAAGCAAGGTTATATACACTTATTCCGAATAAGTTGTACTTCGAAAATGGACAAGAGCGCAACCGAAAATCGTCTCATTCTTTTAAATTTCATTTTAGCAGCTGGAAACGCATCATTAAAGGCATTCACGGCACTTTCTTCATAGTCTGTCGGAATCGAAGCAGGATTTAGCCTTCAATTCCGAGTATGCGCGAGGGATCATTTTCGGTTCGGTTCGGCATCAATGCGAACAAAAGCGAAAAGGTACCACGTCATGATACCTCACACTGTGAATGATATAAGTTATGCAAAGAGAGGGTGAGGAGAGAGCAAACCAGTGATCGCAATTAGCCATAAAATTCAGGTTCCCTTCAATTATAAAATTATACTCCAATTGTTTCCCTGGCTATTGGTCGCTTTCCGCGATGATGTTACGAGTGCCATATTATATGAATTTTTTTTGCTTCATTTCTTCACTCACTGTCATTGAACCGGCTATTGCACTCTCTGTAACGCGGTTGTGATCATCCGCCTTCAATACGCGATCTCCATCCTTAAGGCATTTCTGAGTCCAGTGCTGAGTACATTTCCAAAATTTCTTGTTACCCTTCTCCAGAACGGGAAAGCAGTCACTTCCCCTTTTGGCTCTTCACGAACTCACTTCAAAGTTGAACATTAGCAGTTCGACAGATAACAGTCCAGACACCGACAGCTGCAGAGGAAGCAGTTGAGTCGAGATCCAGGCAACCTTAGTGTCGGTGCGGCCGTGGGTCTTCGCACCATTCGACCTTATGGAAAAAAAGTTTTAAAGTGTTTCCCTATTTTCCCATTTAAATGATAAATTCCTACTGCTTTCATTTTTATCCGTATGCTCAGCTTGAAGAAGTGTGAAAGATCATGCAACGCATGAGAGTCGTTTTGAAAGAAGTGCGAAGCAATGGACCGGCACTGCTGCAACGCGAACGAAACTCATTGGGAAAAATATGTACAGCATCAACTTCCAGATTGGAGTTTCCAAATCGGTTCCAGATTGGTTGAATAACAAGACGAGAGGACTTCCTCGCAGACTGTCTAGCAGTTGGAATGGATGTTGGGTCATCTCATATACCTGGAATTTCCCACTTGCCTTTCCCATCCCTATCCTCCCCCGTCGGATTATTGTGGGCTTGGAATCCCCTTACTTTTGGGTAGTTAAATAAACACAGTTTAGCCTTGTTCTTTGTTGGGGGCGAAAACCTTAACTGATTTACTCGAGGGGCCTGTTCCTTGCCCCTGATAAACTTAAATCTAAATCTAAATCTAGGTCTAAAAGCAGTCTAAAAGCAAAATGTCTATTCTTCTCCCTGACTCTCTAGACTAAGATTTAGCCTAATAATTAGATTTAGATTTAGATTTAAGTTTATCAGAGGCAAGGAACAGGCCCGAGGTCTTCCTGCTCACTTTGCGTCCTTTGACAGAACCCACTTAACGGAGTAATTCCCATTTCTGTGGGGTAGAATTACTCTAGAGAGAAAGTGGGATTCCAGCGGCAGCACGAAAAATCAGAGGAAACAGAAAACTTTTGTTTTGTCGATGCTTTGTCGTTTCGATGTTTTGGCGTCGATGTACTGACGTGATACTAGAGATCACATATGGACCAACTCTGCAACGAGATCACATTGAATGCGTGCGACTCGCGCACGAAGCATCGCATGTCTGAAATCCCCAGGGGAAGGCAAGGTGCTGCCACTGCCCTAGTCGAGGCAGAAAATCAAGTTGGACGAGGACAAGACCCAACACGAGTTGGGTCTTGCACCGAAAGCACCACCGTTTGTGGCATTCACGTTCTGCTTACTGAAAATATCGGAGACGAAGAACCATGCGATGTAGGGACTTTTTCGAAGGCTCGAAGTGCGTCTTGGAGCCGGGGGATGGGAACTGAAAGTTTATTCCATCGCTTCGACCAAAAGTATCCAAACCGATGCGCGAACCTGGTATTCTACAAATGGAATATGCTAGGATTCTAATTTAGCATGGCGCGAGAACGCTTAGGATATTTTTCGTCGCGAACTTTGAGTCGAAGCGAAAGCGAAAGCAATCGTTCTCCATTATGGGGAATGCATGGATATTCCAAATAACTCTCAGAAATTTCGAATTGAGTTATTAAATTTGATGTAGTGACTTTGACTAGTACTAAAACCTAGTAAATCAATGTAATGAATTCAACAACATCGTTAGCAATGAAATACTTTGTAACTTCAACTTGTAACTTCCCATGTAACGTGCTGACGTGCATTCATGGTGAGACAAAGATCCTCAGTGGGAAATATCCCAAGTGCGTGAGGAAAAAAAGGCGGAACAGTCAAGCGGCTGAAAATTGCACCAAGCACCTAGGAAGCCTCCAGAGAAAAATCGGCATATTAGTGAAGAGCTGCCCAACACGAACTCAACTCGCGATGAAGGAATGGGAATGCTTGCCACCAGACCATAGGATCTGACCCCTTGTCTTTGGACCTGAGCTTCCAAATCTTTACCTACTACCGAGGAAAACATACTCTTCCCCGCCCCCCCCCCCCCTCCACACACACACACACACACACACACACACACTTGTAGGTGCTCTGAGGGAATAAAAAGTGACTTCAAACAAACTTCAGTAATAATATGTGATGTCATTGATGTCATGTCATGATAATTATCACGACACCATGTACAAAAAAATTGCCATTTGGGAGACAACATTTTCCAAAAATATCGCCAAAGGGGTAAAATTGAGGTTCTTTACTGGTGGGTCGCGGAGGATCAAAGAGACAAAAAATGGTGAGTAGATGATGAAAAAAGATGACTAAAAGTGAAACATAAGTTCTAAGTCCAATGCAAGAGTATATAAGCCTTCATTTCCCGAAAAGTGAATCGTGTCTGAATCAGAAGCTAAGAATGGAGGAGGGGGGGTTGTCGGGGGAGCTGATGATCTAAGGAAGAGCAACTGATTAAGAGAAATGACAGAAATCCCAACGAAAGCAATTCTGGATGCGAATGCATCCGAGCCGGAATCCCATCATTTCAAAAGGAGCTCGAGGTGAGGGAATCTCAGCGCCTGGAATCTCGCAAGGGCAGGCCCGGCACCTGTCATATCCTTTCGGACGATCTCGTTGCGTCGCCTGATATTCCGATGCCAGAGAGAGAGAAAATACGTCCTGGAAACATATCAATCCCATCTCAAAAAGGAGAAAAATTTCGTTGGGAAAGAGATGTGACAGCTGTCACATCGTCCATCTGGAATCGAGTGCAAGGATTTCCCACGGTGAACGTCGGCGTCACTCACTTTCGCGGCACTTGTGGTCCATGCACTGACTCGGTGACATCCGCATTCGGAGTCTTCCAGTGTTGCAAGATAATTTTTTTTTGCTTCCTATTTATTCCGATAAGTAGACCATCGATCGCTATCTAGAACAGGTTAGTGGTGGCTGGAATCAGTTGGGATGAAGTGTTGAGGAATTGAGATGCCAAGCGTGAAAAGAAAATTCTTCTTGCACTTGATCTCGTTAAGATCAGCTAAGAAGTCGTTTGGATCGGGACAATGCGAAGAGGCACCACTGCATTGACATCCCTGCTGGCCCGACCGGCCTGCATCTCTTCCTGCATCCTTCTGATGGGAGCGTCTAATGTCTAGTTATTGCTGCTTCGTCTGTCGGTGAAGGCATCGCATGTCAGAGTTTGCGTAGTTTTCATTCAGGAGCATGAGTGCATCGTCATACAGCGCGTTTCTCGCATTCTCCACCTTCCAAGTAAGAAAATTTATTGACCGAGTCGTGGCTCACGCAATTTGCACTCGTTCCCCCCCCCCCCCCCCCCTAGTTCTGCTGATATCGTTGGGTTGGAATAATCTACCGTTCTTCACGTTATCAGGGCCTCTCGTGATATTTGAATGCAGCCTCTGAAACCACTCCGGCGCTTTTAAATCCCTTTTATTTGGTCATTTTGTGAGACTCTTTTCGAAAGAATTTCGCGTTGTGCCAAGAAACCTTGACACTTTAAGAAGGGTCGGTCACGAGTACTTTGAAGACGATTCCGTCATCGATCACGGTCCCTTAAAATCGGTTCCCGTTCGCCTCTGCCAGGCACGAACCGCAATTCTGTTGCATCTTTTCGTCCCGAAGAAAAGTAGTTGCCTCCGTTTCCTTGCTTTTCCTTTCAACTGTTCTTAGAGGATTCCTTTGGGACGTGCCAGCGGGGCACGCGTGGGATTATTTGAACCCGGTGTCGAAGCCAGCAACAACGGGAAATGCGATTTTCTGGCCGAGGATTTCTTCGCCCGAAAATTTTAAACATCAACTTGATGTCTCCATTGCGAATCATTCGCGATGGCTTGCATGTCGTGCTGTCTGAAGGCGGGAACACACTTCATCGACGAGTCACGAGTTTGCCGACTGGCCGCAGTGAGATGCAAAATGCCCTGGAATAGCTCTTGCGTTTGGACTACCTAAATTCTTAGCTTTTTATCCTAACTTTTTTTTTTCCGAGAAATTAAAAAAAAAGCCCGGAACGAGGCCGAAGACATTTTCCGCGGCAGGGGGTCAGCGACTACTAGCAATTTCTTGCATAGGAAATCCCTTTTTTTAAATCTCCCTTTCTCAATAAGGCAATAGGCAACAGGGACGGGGAGGCAAGGGTGCAAAAATGGTCCGTTTTTCGTCCCTGATGCGGGAAAATCCCTCGGAAAAAGTCTTGGGGGAAAGGCACCGGATCGCGAACTCGCGCCAGATAGCTAATGACTGGTCGTAAGATCCCATTTCTCTCCCTCACTCTTCACTTTCTTCAAGGTTCATTCCTTGCATGAGAGGAAGATGGCTCAAGAGTCAAGAGAGTTAGTGATATCAAGAGGCGATTTCGCCCATTTCGATATCACGTGTC
>CAJPEV010002802.1:23061-38681 GCA_905338385.1 Darwinula stevensoni | reverse complement strand
CTATTGCACCCCCCGCTTTCCCCCCCCCCCCCCCCCGCTTTATAAGAGTTGTTTACACCTCATGCGGACTTTTCCGAGGGGATGCGCAAAACTTCCCTGTGCGTTACACTTGGAGTTCCCTTTCATCCTGATGGAGGATGGATGACTTCCTCTCCAGGTTGACGTCTCCGTCCCTATACAGGGTGTCCCAAAAGGTACGGAAACTTTTCGAAAATTAATATCTCTAAATTATACTGCAAATAAAAGTATGAAAACAATAAAATGAAGTCAACTCAAACATTTTTTCAATCTGTTATTGCAGTTCCACATGGGCACCATTTGTGATTCTGTAGATGTCTAAGCCATGTTTGAGCTCATACCACACCTTATGCAGAATGTTAGGCATAACTATCTGAATAGCTAGGACGATTCTGTACTTAGGATCTTTATTCATTGTCTACTTTTCTCCAGTAAACAATGTAATTGACATAGCCTACAATAAAAGTCCTCTGGGGTTAGTTCAAAAGATCTTGGTGGCCATGGAATGAACCTGCTTCGTCCAGTCCACAGATCTGTTTTTCCCCCCCCCCCATGCCCTGCCAAAACGTGGAGCTGCAACATCTTAGAAATTAAACTTTTATTATGCCTGAACCCATTCCTCTTGGATTTTTTTCTTCTGGGGCTATGTCAAGGACATTGTAAACTTTGTTTTAGGAAGTCTATCTTCAATCTGATCTGAAGGACAAAATTGTTACAGCTATCCAAACAGTTGTACATGACACTGCCTAAGTTGTAAGAGCTTAAACATCGTTTGGACGTCTACAGAGCCACAAATAGTGCCCATGTGGAATTGCAAAAAAAAGGTTTTAAGGTGTTTGAGATGCACTTCAAATTACTATTTTAATCATTTTATTTGAGGCATAATCTACAGTAGAGAGATATTAATTTTTGAAATGTTTCCATACCTTTTGGGACACCCTGTATCTATCGGGATCCTGACCCCTTTATCGATCTGAACCCCGCCCTGTATTGATGGACACTCTCACAAGGAGAGTGACTCCCAAGGGTGAAAGCGACGGGATCCCATCTGGATGGGATAGAACAATGGCACTAAGAAAAGGACGCTGTCCGCGCGTAGTAACCATCCCGTTTCTCTATGTATTTCTCACTCACTGGCCTACATGAAAAGTCTATATACAGTCATCCCTCGCCACTTCGCGCTTCGACTTTCGCGGCTTCACTCTATCGCGGTTTTTTCAAATACTGTACAGTAATTTTTATTTTAATTGTAATACAGGGGTGTATAATTGACTCAGACAACCGAGCGCGCTCAGTAATTTTTATTTTAATTGTAATAGAGGGGTGTATAATTGACTCAGACAACCGAGCGCGCGCTGTATCATTTTCACTGTCTGGATCAACTTTTTAATGAATATATTTGAAAAAACCGCGATAGAGTGAAGCCGCGAAAGTCGAAGCGCGAAGTGGCGAGGGACGACTGTAGTAGGTGTAAACACCTCAGTGGGTAAGGGAGGAGAGGGGTGGTGATGCGCAAGTTGTACAATGTGGAGCGGCTACTACGTAGAGCAGGGGTGACCAACCTTTTTGCCCAACTGGGCCGCATTGCCCCCTAAGGGACCTCCCGCGGGCCTGTTAATACCTAATAATAATACCTATTTTTTACATATGAATATTACACTACTTACAGATTAAGTCACATTTTGGGAAGCGCTGCGGGCCGTAGGTTGGGCACCCCTGACGTAGTGTTGAGAGGGCCGACTAAACTCGCAAATTCCCGAAAATGCTACACCCTTATGCTAAGCCGACCCGAAGTTCGTGGATGTCTTCCACAGGTTGGGGTCTCCCTCTCGCTCTCGAGGTCGCTATGACCATACACTGAAAGATAGATAACAGCGGGACATGACAGAATGACACAAGTGCTGAAATGGTCATTCCCGAGAAAATGTCGATGGTCTAAAGTGCCACTCCATGGATCTGCTTATTTTATTCAATTTTTTGCTCTTACAGGGCTAGTTTTTGCGTATTACAACCGAACTACCTGATGGAAAACGATGTAATCATCATGTTCAGATATAATTAGCACAGTCTCATGCTTCTTTCTCTCATGTATTTAAATAGGCTAGGCCTAAGTAGAGTAATGGTAATACGTTATGTTAGTCACACAAAATGAATAACTTTGTATATATGCCGTCACTGATGGGGATATATCCACAAACTTGAACATCTTCTCTTACCCAAGGTCCTACTCCTTCTCGTGGGTGTTTCTCTTTCTTGATAAGACGCTGCCTAGGCTCGGAAAGGGCGTGACTATCGTACCATTTTATTTTGATGGTTTTGATCTTGGTTTCTGATGGTTTTTCCGAGGAACACCTGGGTTTGTGCCTTGGATAATTTGGACATGAAAATGGCGTGTAGGGGGTTGGTCATAGGCACTATCAAAGAACTATCACGACCGAAAAGCATCAAGTTCAATGGATTGCAATGTGCGGAGTAGCATAACTCATAAGCAATCTGAAGACTCGGGAGCCTCCCAACAACCTCTAGTTGAGAGGAGGGGGAGCTGCCTGCCGCCTTGGGCTTCTGTTATTTTGTTACTTGAACATCGATTGACTTGAGTGTGCCATGCGTAGTCTATTCCCTACCAAAATTTTCGGATACCTTCTATGAGCTTGACCAATGAAGTTGGGGGCAATAAATTCCAGGGGTTTCGCCCTCGCCCCTGATGAGAAAAGCTAAAAAAAAATAGAGTATTGCCAACACGTGATATAGTGTGGAGTCCCCCTCGTGCCCATGGATGAGCAGAGGGGAAGAGTCCCCGAGTTACTACGCCGAATAGTAATAGCGGACCTCCTCTCGCCCCTTCACGCCCTCACCTCTGCCCGACACGAGTCCGCCTTGAACCTCCGGCCGGACAGCACGCAGCAGTCCGTGTTGAACCTCCGGTCGGACAGCACGTGGGAGTCCGTCACGAACCCTCGGCCGGACAACACGTGGGCGCGTGATTGCGCCGGGACCCTTCGGCCGGACGACACGTGGCGTGTCGAGTCACGCAGCCTGACCCTCACCGCCGGTCAACTCAGTGAACCGCAGTGTGAGCCCCGAACTGCGTGCCGGCCTGTATAGCGAACTGCTGTGGACTCACCACGAGCCGACGACCTGGATCACGGTCGGCGGCCAGGAACCAACACATTCGATCGTCCACGTATCAGGACGAAGTGCGTGCGAGCCCCAGCTACAACCGTGAGACTGTATCTCCCTGTATTTCTCCTTCCGGTCTTTCTCCCCTATTGAGTATCCTAATAAATTCTGCACAGTTGTTAACCTAATCTAAGGACGTACCTTTCTTCATACTTGGAGTCTAGAGAGATCTGAGACTTCGCTTCTCCCTCGCTAATTTACCATCTATAAGAACACGCAACCTTCCTGATTACCATCCGACCACATTGGGTCTGATCCCCATATGTAGCGAGGCATTCGTGCCCCATATCTTGTGACCCCCTGGGTTTCGCTACAATAGATTTTTATGCATTTCTTTGTGTGAGTCTCCTGCAGATGTGTTTGCGATGTTGTGGTAACCATGGGAGGATTCCAGTTGGAGAACCATCTATCAACCCCATTCTTTCCCACAAGGGTGGCATTCACCTGTCAATTCAAGCTAATCACTTTATGGCTCTCTGCAATCAAAGTGTCAGGGGGGTTCCATATCTAAGAATTTTTGTCGGGAATAGACACACTCAGGCATGGCACACTCAAGTCATTCGATATTCAAGTGGGTGGGATCCTCTCCATTGTACGAGGGGTCCTGCATATGTTTCTGGAAGAAACAAGAAGAGAAAGACGCCCGCTTCGACTTTGCTCAAAAGTTTCAAGATGCGAAGCACCGATCTGGCAGCTTTCTTTGTCATGTTGAGATGATCATGCAAAATGCGTAGAATTGCTGTTTCTTCAATCTCTAGACTCTCTGCAAACTATTCCACTGTCCTCAATGGCGGCAGCCACAACCGCCACATTTTCATCATTTGTTGACGTTCGGGGCGTCCCTCACGTGGCTCGTCTTCAATCGAAAAATGTCCACTTTTGAATCGGGCATACCACTCGAGAACAACTCCCTGACTTGGGGCTTCATCGCCCAAAACTTCTTTCAAGTCATTGAAACGGGTTTGGGCACTCCAACCGCGCTTGAAATCGAACGTGAAATCGAATCGCGAAAATGGCTGCACTTTCAGTCGATCGCATTCACTAGTTTTTTTTTTTTCTCGTTTCCATTTCCTCCTGTGTGGTCAACATTTTTTCCCTTGTTATTCAATAATATATAAAACTGGGGGAAAAATTACGTCCATATTGGACCACTTCAACACAAAAAGTCCGGAAACTTATCCAGGACCCCTCGTATATGGCCTAGAGCTGGGATCTGCAAGCTTTTACTAATTACGGACCGAATTGACATGGCTTGACGCGCCGGAGTTCGTAATTGATTGTTAATAGAGCGAATTGGGAACTCTCAGTAATCAGATGGAGGGCAGGAGGATGGTTTCCGTCATCAGAGACTACCCATTTCTCTTTTGTAACAATATCCAGTGAGCTCCATTGCATAACATTCTTAAGCGAATTTAAACAGACATGATTTCAATAAGGGGATGCGTTTCGTCCTCATGGAAACCCCAATCGCCTGAATGTAAATGTTCAACGAGTTCCGCTTCTTAGCCTTAAAATAAGACCCGTCTTTCTAGATTAAGAACGCCCGGTAGAATAGAGGAAGATTTTGAGCTCGATCGGGATGCAGATCGGCTCGATAGAACCGATCTAACCCGTGCATCAGGCGGAATGCGAGGCCGACAACCTAGTTTCAGGTCGGGTGGGGGTCATGACGTGTGAGCACTTCGACCGGGAACCGTTCGGTATAATGCTATTCTTATTGACCGAAATTTGGCCTTATGACATGAAAATGTGAGGATTTTTTGTACTTTTGATCCAAGAAGTATCACCTCCGTTCATAAGTTTTCGATTGACATCTCACTCATGAAAATCCGTTCATCCGTCTTGGGTGAGTATTATGTATTCCTATACTGTATATGAGAGATGGTATGACATCGATTTCACACAACCCATCCCTAAGAAAGAAGTTTTTCAGCGTATAGGGAAATTTTCATGAGTTTCAGATTTCTCAATATATTTGTCCTGCACGGTTTCCCATGCCAAAGGCACGTTCCGTCACTCTGTCTGCTTGCACAGAATGCTCTTCATTCTGAACCGTTCCACCCGAAAATGCGTTTATGCGCACATCTACGAGAATCCCCTCGCCTATTCAAGCAGCAATTCTGATCCAAAATTAATCCATTGGACATACCCTCATGGACACTTGGACATCCAATGTATATCCTCCTCAGACATCCACTGGATGACGAAATGTCTCGTCCAAGGATAATCCTTGGACATGTCCATTGGATGCCCTATCGGAAGTCGTTTTTTTTTTTAATCCATTGGAGATTCCCTACCGGAAAGCTATCTGATAACAATTGAGGGATGCAATAATAGCTATGGCAAACCCCATCCCCAGGTAGGAATGGAACTTAATTTGCATGCTAATTAATATTCGTAGCTTGGGAGAGGAGTACTTTCGGAGATTTAAAAGATTCCACCCACTCACATTCATGGGAAGAAATAGAAAAGAGGCGTTTGAATGGAGAGACAGATATTACTAACACGTAATTCCCATCTCATCCTTGCGCTTTCAATCATGAGACTGGTTCCCGTTGCCAAAGGCATTGTCATCAGCATGCAAACGGAACAGACTTCCTTAGCAAGGAGAACCACTCTCTCTCCATGCAATGTGCAAGAATTGCCGGGAGTCTTCTTGAACTATGTTACGTGTCTCAACAAATGAAATTATTGAAATGACTTCCTTCCTTTGGCTTGTACATGGGAAATTATCGAGTAGAGAATGAGAGCTTTCGCAGAACAATTCATCAGCATTAAGGAAATCAGGAGGCATACAGTAGTGGGTTCATTGTCACTTCGCTTATGTTGTGGGAACATGTTTATCGAATGAACTGCTAGATGTCAGGCCAGGTGTAGGGCCTCAATGGAACGGGATTCCATCCAAGGACATCCATGGGTAGACCCTGAGAGGATGTCCTTGGAAGTTCCTTAGCTGAACGTCCAACGGATGTTCATAGATGAACGGACATATCATTTTTGTTCCTAATGTCGTATTCTACATGAAATCATGCACTGGTCAAAGGATAATATTACACTGTCTATAAAATTATTGAAGTTAATGGATTTCGACCATAGATGAGACATTTGAATTTAATAAATAGAACTATAGATCCCACGAACGGATGCTCGTAACGTCATTCCAAACATGCATCATTCAATAAAAATGGAAATAATTAAGTGCTTGATGTAGGGGAATTGTGCTTGGATAAAGCTGAGAATGCATGAGAAGATATCGATCCATGGCGATGACATCCCATGTACGTCCAAAGGACGACCGCTTTTGGACTTATGCCTATCTTTGGACAACTGGACTGTCCACGGACGAGTTTTGGATCACCCACGGCTACTTGGGTCCCCTTGGGGCAAATACGTCATCAGAGGCTTGGAGCGGGTTGCGGACCGGCCACGTCAGCAAAACACGATCCGCGGCTTGGAGCAGCTAAGCTCGGTCCATCTCGGTCCGGCTCGATTGCGATCTGGGTCGGGTGCAGGCCACGATTCGAATTGGGCCGATCGAGTTTCACCTCGGAAAAGCACGGAAAGACAGGAGAACCCATCCCATAGAAACCACGTTTGCAGCGTACTTTTTGGACTTTTGACCCAATAAGTATCGCCTCGAGGTCATGAGCTTTCCATTGACACCTGAATTATTAAAATTCGTTCATCCGTTTGGGAGGAGTTTCCCGGAATGACACACTGACACAGACATGTTAGCCTCTTATGTATATGGAATATGGATTATGTAACTTTGGCTTTTCAGACAGGACAAGACAGGACAAACTATTCTCTCCCGATTTTGCCTTGGGTGGGATTATTTCTTAATTCCTAGACCTATTCCTGTTCTCAGAAATGACAATCACCAGCCACCAGATCATGTATTGGAGTTATAGTTTGGCTTTTCATAACCTGGATGGTAGTCATGGCAAACATAACTTCAAGCAATGGTTCTTGTTAGGCCATGGAATGTGACCTCTGACAATCACCCTCCTATGCCTTCTCCACCATAAAGTTGAAGTACCTATTAGTTCGTTTGCATCCTTGACAGTTTCTGTGGATGTGGCAACCCTGGAGTTGGTAGGATCTCACCATGGTGGGTGAGGGGCATGCGATTGTTCACTACATGGCAGCGGGGCCCACCATATCATTAGCTCCTATTCCTTTATTTTTAAACGAAAACCTTAGATCACGTAATGCAGCGTATTCGCTTCCACAGCCATCGAACCCGACATCGTGTTGCAATTAAGTTAATAGTTGCAGTAGATAATTTTAACCCTGTATTAATAGGGTTTCGTCCCCTCTCCAACACTATCCTTCCGCCCCTCTCCCCCCTTCCTGCGGCTCCGCTCTCCCTTCAACCCTAGTTTAACATGACTCATCCCCGCCTTGTCCCCATCCTATAAATCGCAATTCCTTCCAAGGCAAGCGCCCCGAAATTCTGCATTACATAAAACAAGTCAAAGCAAGCGCTTCAGTGAACTAAAAAGTGATAACACCTCAATTGAAAAAATGTATTGCTACAAACCCTGTTTTAAGAATAAGCTGCTCTAAGGAGCATCAGTAACATCTATGTAATCGAGGTTCTGTAGAACTCAAATTCGATTATAGGTACTACAGTGGTACCTCGCATAACGAACGCAATTCGTTCCAGCGGTGCGTTCGTTATGCGAGGTGTTCGTTATGCGAAACACGATTTCCCATAGACTTCTATGTCGTCGCCGCGAAAAATCAAGGAAATTAGGAAAAAATTTTTCACTTTCACTCGCGAACACCTCGCATAACGAACGCACCGCTGGAACGAATTGCGTTCGTTATGCGAGGTACCACTGTATTTCAAAACGAAAGTTTTACTCGGTTCTGTCGTGCGGATAAGGCTGTAGAGGCCTGTGCAAGCTCCTCTTCCTTCATGGCCAATTGCTGCTTCATCTCTTCCATCTAAAACGAGGAGTTATCGACATGAGTCATTCAACTCTCAGAAAGAAAAATGTTATTCATG
The DNA here is from genome assembly GCA_905338385.1 of Darwinula stevensoni. Classification (NCBI taxonomy): domain Eukaryota; kingdom Metazoa; phylum Arthropoda; class Ostracoda; order Podocopida; family Darwinulidae; genus Darwinula; species Darwinula stevensoni. The sequence continues at coordinate 30,469 of CAJPEV010002802.1, read as the reverse complement.
GAAGAAAACATGAAAGGGGAAGACCTGAGCATTAACATTGATGAGCTCCGTCTTCATCCCGAGATTACTTTCCTCTGCTTGCAGACGGAAAGACCGCTCCCTGTCGAATGTTTGCTGAAGTTCTGTGTATCGAGCCTCATTCTCTGCATTCAGCTCTGTTAAGTGGCTTGTCTTCTCCTCCTCCAAAGTCAGAGTTCTTAATTGACTCTCCTGTTGCTGCTGCAACTCCTCTACCTGCAATCAGTCTCTCATCTCTGAATCACTTCAGCAAAGCTTTGGGTAAGAAAAAGACGAATGGGTTGAATGCGATACTTGTAATCTGGTTTTATTGAGCTCCGTCTCCATCCTGCGAATACATTCTTCCGTCTGCTGATGGACGGATCGCTCCTCGTCCAGTGTCTGCTGAAGTTCTGTGCATCGAGCCTCATTCCTTGCGTTCTTCTCTGTTAAGCGGCTTGTCTTCTCTTCCTCTGAAGCAAGTGTTCGCAATAGGTTCGCCACCTGCAGTTTCATGTTTTCTACATGTAATCACAGATCAATATTCCGGAAATGGCCAATGGCAGAAAGAGATCAAGTCTTGGGTAGAAGTAGTGACCCAGAGCCTACACCCATGCAAATTCAAATAATAATCAAGAATAAGTCTATTTAAAAGAAAGTGTAGAAAGCAACAGTGGGCTGCTGCACAAAAGTGAAAGTTCCGTGTACAGTCATCCCCCGACTTGCGACTCGACTTACGTCGCCAGTCTCGGAACCAATTACGACGTAACTTCGGGGGATGACTATAATTCTAAATCTGAAGCGCCATAAATGGAAAACTTTGTTCCCGACCCAAGCCACAACTAGCAGGATACATAACTGTACTGTAATGAGTTGTACAGAGTGCAATAGGACGTCATTGCCATGGATCGATATCTTCTCATGCATTCTGTTTTATTTCCGAGCAGAATTTTCCTACATCGAACACTTAATAATATCAATTTTATTAAATGATTTTTTTTTGGAATGACGTTACGAGCAACCGATCATGCGATTTCTATAGTTCTATGTTTTATTCAAATGTATCATCAAAAGTCATTCAATAACTTCAATCATTAATTAGACAATGTGATATCCTTTGACCAGTGAATGATTTCATATAGAGTTCGACATTAGGAACTAAATGATGTGTTAGTCCATCTATGGACATTCATTGGACGTTCAGCAAAGGAACTTCCAATGACATCCTCTCAGGGTCCACCCATGGATGTCCTTGGATGGAGTCCCCGCCTCGTTGAGACCCTCCATCTGACCTGACATCTACCAGTTCATTCAATAAACATAAAGTTCCCACAATAAAAGTGAAGTGGCAATGAACCCACCATTGTATATGTCCTGATTTCCTTAATGCAGATGAATTGTTCTGCGGAAGCTCTCATTCTCTACTCGATAATTTCTCATGTACAAGCCAAAGGAAGGAAGTCATTCCTTTTCATTTGTTGAGAGACGTAACATAGCTCAAGAAGACTCCCCGCAATTCTTGTACATTACATGGAGAGAGAGTGGTTCCCCTTGCCAAGGAAATCTATTCCAATCATTTGGCAGCGGTTACCAGTCTCTTGATTGAGAGAGAAAGTACAAGAAGATGAGAGTAAAATTTCAGTAATACCTTACTTTCCATCTAAATGCAATCAGCCCTTAGTCATCCAGTGGATGTGTCCATGTGGGTATGTCCAATGGATTTATTTTTTTAATCAAAATTGCTACTTGGGTAGGCGATGCGACCGTCCCCCCTCGAAACCCTCTTCGACTGTATACTTTTTTTCTTACCCTGCAGATGGCGAAAGGAGCCGGAATCAGAGTTTCCCTCATATCTCTGTCACTCCGTATTTTACCTCGCTACCCTATTGTCTCTGAACTTTGAACAGTATGGACTCTTTTAAGAGTTCAGTATTTTAATACCATACCGATTAATTGGCTACCAACGGTGTCGGACACTGGCGCCATCAGGAGTTTTACCAGCTACGGATGCCGATAGCTAAATTACGGCTAATAATAATAATAAGATAACAGTTTAGCCGGCACAGTACAAAGTGAATGGCCTGGCCGGAAGATTTTAGGGGAAGAGCTTTCTGAGTCCCCCAATGGGAGTCTTAGTACGAGCGTATTCCCTTAGGTGTCACGCCTGACCTCTCACCCTTGACCCCAATAAATAGGCCCTCATTATTAACTCTCTGAATGCAAATATTTTTTCTGTCGTCTCTCTCCCCATTTCGTACTGATTATCAGAGATTACAGACAATGTCCTTTGTAAGTTTTAATTCATAACTTGCTCTAAAAAGTGTCAGGAAATTAAGGCCAGTGCTCAGGGATTGGGCGCAGCTGCTGATTGAAGTTTTCCCCCGTATAAAGCCCTTCATTGCCCGAACGGTGGTAAAGACGGCAATAAGTCATCAGTAATTCAACATTTGCTAGATCTCTACTCGCCAGGAAGATCAAGACAAGATCCGAGAGCAAAGTAGTTAGAGGGCATAACTGTTTGGGACCGCTCCGACCTTGAAAATTACGAATTCTTTCCCGCCCTACCCACTTGAGAAACTCTGCCCGCGTTATCAGGTTGCTCCCGTTCCAGTCGTTACCGCCTGCAGCTGCTGTCCCTGCTTCGGTCGCGCCGCCTTCGCATCCGTCCGTGGCTGTCGCCCCTGCAGCAGCGCCTACATCCGCCGCTATCCCCGCAGCAAGTTCAGGAAAAGAGCCACTCGGAAATTAGACCCCTTAGATTTTGGAAAAGTGTAACCCCGTTATGTTCACATCAGATTAAAGATGCGTTCATTTTGCGACGTTGAGTAATATTGTTTATTCACTTGATTCACTTCACCGAAATTTAATGAAAAAAATGCAACAAGTCCTCGTCTGCAGATTTCTTAAAATTGGATAGCATGGCCAATCCCCACAGCAAATTAGTTGTTTGTGGCCATGCTGCAGGGTGGGCCAATTGTATTAATACTAGGTGAGCACTTCTTGGAACTTGTTCAGAAATAAAATTTTGGGGGAAATGTAATTTTTTTAAAAATTTATTTCCCTTCTACTTAATTTCCTTCGTCCAAGAGAATCAAGATTAGCTCCCTTCTTCAATCTACCCAATGTCCACTCAGTCTCCCAAAGTATGTCCAAGAATTGCACTGAGATGAGTCTATCTTCATTGTTGAACTGCTTCTTTCCTTCATAATCAACTTAGGCAAAGAATATTTTTAAAGAATTCAGGAAGTACCTCCAATCGAGAGATGCTTTGCATCTTCTATCGTTTTATTCTCAATGAAGGGAAATGAAAAATCAATAAAATTTCATTTGAATAATTGGTGGCAATTCACCCCTTAAATATAACAAACATGGATAATAATCAGCTACATTCTTACATGAATGTGTCTTAACATTCCCAAGCGAGTGTTTTTGATAATTTGATATGCAGAAATATATATACATGAAATGAAAGAAATAAAATAGCAATAGCAAGGTGAATTTTTTTGCATTTTCTCATCTGGTCGCTTTTTCTCACTTTTGTCAAATTTTTTTTTCCGGGTGACATTTTTCCTAATTCCATGCAGCACCCGCCGCTCTTCCTCAGAAAACGTCGTCGCTGCCGTCCCAGCGCGTTTATGTTGCAAACGTGTCTCCCGATTGAGACGCCTAAATTTATTTCCCTTCTACTTAATTTCCTTCGTCCAAGAGAATCAAGATTAGCTCCCTTCTTCAATCTACCCAATGTCCACTCAGTCTCCCAAAGTATGTCCAAGAATTGCACTGAGATGAGTCTATCTTCATTGTTGAACTGCTTCTTTCCTTCATAATCAACTTAGGCAAAGAATATTTTTTTTCAGATTTTCAAATTTTGAGAAGTTTAAAAAAAAAGGCCCACTGTAAAAAGGATTAAGGTACGTCGTGGGCGGCGAGAAGGAGTCTTTTGCAGCAGCGACGGCAGGGTCGCGCAAATACAACGTTTGCACAGAGGGCTAACTCTGCGGGTGATTCAGATTCTTCAGTTGTAAAGCATTACTGCGGCTCTGCAAACTTGCCAGCACTCCTTTTCCCTTCCCACTCCATCTTCCACTTTCTTCCCCTCGTCTGTAACTTAACACTTTCGCTGCCATGCGGCGGGCGGGTCGTACAGGTCCTTGTGATCTATCTAGTGAATCTAGTGGATCATACGACCCGCTGGCGGGTGGTTTGCATTGCTTTGCGTGATGTAATCTATTAACCTCTTCATTTCATCTTATGAATTTTATCGTCGCCTCCTGATGAGCAGTTAAAATTTAGTATAACCGCCACAAAGGGCTGTTACATAAGTTATATTCGTACACATATTCCCACTTTACCTTTAATGAAGAAGGAGTAAAGACACATATCCCGTGTAATACCCTCAGAAGTATTGTAGTATGTACGTAGACATATCAATAAGCTCCAGAACCGGTTTTCATATGAGCAAACCATGTGCAGACGCTCTGTTTCAAAATGATGCCTTTTGAAATACATGGATGACAAGAAAGCAACTTGAAACTTTTATATGGAATTCATATCTTGTACTTGATTAGCCTGAAAATTTAATGGATCGTTGCCTGCTAGGCTTTCCTAGAGCTCTTGAAATTATATGAATTCATGGTTACCCATTCATGAGTTATGGCATATTTTGTCGAAATGGTAAAAAAAAGGATTAAGCAGGCATGCGACTGCCATTGCGAGGTACGAATACAAAATGCATGAGGATCCCTGAAAATGCATGCAGATGCATGAACTTTTTATGGTTGAGTACATATTTTTGACAACCTTCTAAGTTTTCGCGAGGATCCGTCCAGTGGAACTGATTCATTAGGCAAAAGTCAAATATGGATTCGTACCTTACCATTGGCAGTCACATGCCTGTCCACTCAGAAAATTTTACCAATCCGATTAAATATGTCATAACTTAATAGTAGATGGGCAAGGTTGCATATACATCAACAACTCTTGAAGAACCTTGTCAACAAGGTATACCTACATTTTCACGTCAATTCGCTGAAGAATTTATTTTAAAAAAAGGTCAAGTTTACTTAATTTTTTCCAGTCAGCCTTCTAATTCAACCTGACTTGCAACACACATTTCCTTTCCTTTGTAAAGAGCTTAAAACGGACTGTAACCCATTCTTGGAAAATTTTTCCAACGCGTTTGTCGCTAGTTGATTGGTAAGCGCCTGTGTCGTCGAACCGGAAGCCTTACATCGAAGGCACATCATTTTTGGAATCAGCCTGAAGTCCCAAGGTTCGAGGTCCGAGGGATACGAAGAATATGGGAGCAAGACGCTCCAAGATTGGTTAGAAATTCAAAGGTACGACATAGGTACCGTTTGATTGCCGGCAGTCATTGCTCAAAGTTTCCTTATTACGGCTTGTCGATTACCGTCCCATGCGTACATCATCTCCAGTGGATCCCCATCTTTAGCGGAATCGCTTGTCATGCACACCAGAATTAGGATTACTTTGGCCTCAGGGGAACGACCTCCAAAAAATGGCTTGGCAGCGAAAGTGTTAATTACTTTTAACTCTGCCTCCATTCTTTATTTTAATTGCATCTCCTTCCGAGACGAGCACCCTGAAATTCTGCATTACATGGAACAGTGAACTGAAAGTGAACTGAAAGTAAAATGAAAGTGTTTACTTCAGTGAACTTAAAAGTAAGACGTCGCCATTAAAAGGGAACTTATACTGTTACAAACCATGCTTTCAGGATATCATAGTAGGCCTTACCAAAGGGGGTTCAGTAGTGTGCATCCTCAGCAATCTGGGCTATGAATCAATTAATTAGATTCTGATCTAGAAGTAATTGACTTTAAAAAATCGTTTTCCAGTAGCAACTCTCCCTCTGTCACGCCCATTTTCCTCCTAAATTTGTTCCTTCCCCTTTCGACCTTGACGTTATTTATTAAATAAGCAACCCTTCGCTCCTTTTAGGTGACTTAAACGCTCATTTCAGTCCCCTGGCCTCTCCTTTCGCGATGGACCCAATAGAACATCTCGTAATCTCAGCTACTCCACAGCTTCCAGCAGCTTACCATCTGAAATTATGACTATCCTATCCTAGTCAAGGAAATATTTACGTGGAATTGACCTTGCACTAAGCAATGCAATGTTACTCCTTTTTTTTACAATTTCTTAATGTCTTTTGCATGTCTTAATGTCTTCTGCTAATCCATATTAACTGTAACTTCTCACTAATGGCGTAGCAACCGGGGGGGGGGGAGGGGTGGCTATTGCCCTGTCACTTTTCTAGATGAGGGAGCAAGCCAGGCGGATATAAGCGAGCAAATAAACCTTGGAGCCATATCACGCCCAGACTTAACATTCCGTTAGTCCTCCCACTCATCGGTCGTTGTCGTTTTCAATTTCGCGTGGGGCTCCTTCGACCACGACAGGACTAAAGGAGGGTTAATTACCCGTATCCTTCCCCGCCCCTCATCCAGGACAGCCAAGAAACTCGTCTTTGCTTCGCTTCCCGCTCGCCTCGCGTGGGGCATTGCCCCCGCGTCTCAGGTCGCAGTCGTTTCGGCCGTGCCATCAACACGCTCGCTCTCGGTCGCAGTTCCCTTTCCTGCAATCGCACCCACATTAACCGCCGTGCCTGTCGCTGTCGCCGTTCACGTCGTCGTCGCCGCTTCCGAACCCGTATTTTTATGCCGCGCGTGGGTTCGCCGAGTGGGACACTGGGCTGCAAATCATTCAGTAGCAGCTGCACAGTTTCTCCCCTTTTTTCAAGATTTCTCAGTAGGAGAGGACATGTGGGGCGACCATGTGTCCATCTTGTAACTAGTAATTTCTCTCACCAGTTTCCGTCCGCATATTTTAACCATCGTCTGGACTTTCGTAATGCCACCTGGCCCAGTTCCCAAGATATTATTAATACTCCCCTCCCCCCCTTCCCAAGGACGTGGACGATGAGTTGAAAGAGGCAGTAACTGTCATCACTAGAGCGATCCAAATTGATTAGGAACTAAATGCTCAATTAAAGCGTACAAGCGCTGCATTACAGGAAAAACGTCCTTCATTGGCCAATCGCAAGGGTGTTTTGTTTCATCAGGACAACGCGCGTCCTCATACCGCTCGGATCACGTGTGCCAAAATCGAAGAGCTGGGTTGGGAAAAAATTCCACATCCGCCGTATTCACCAGACATTGCACCCTCCGATTACCACCTATTCAGAAGTCTACAAAACTATCTCAACGGAAAAGAATTTGAAAGTTTGGAGGCTCTCAAAAGTGACCTGTCCGCATTTTTTGCTTCTAAGCCAAAGGAATTTTATAAACATGGAATTGAAATACTTGTAGAAAGGTGGCAGAGTCATAGAGAACGAAGGGGAATATATACTTGATTGAAACTTGATGCGATGCAGGTGTATTTTAATTTT
>CAJPEV010002802.1:0-22090 GCA_905338385.1 Darwinula stevensoni | reverse complement strand
GGGGGGGGGGAGGGGTGGCTATTGCCCTGTCACTTTTCTAGATGAGAGAGCAAGCCAGGCGGATATAAGCGAGCAAATAAACCTTGGAGCCATATCACGCCCAGACTTAACATTCCGTTAGTCCTCCCACTCATCGGTCGTTGTCGTTTTCAATTTCGCGTGGGGCTCCTTCGACCACGACAGGACTAAAGGAGGGTTAATTCCCCGTATCCTCCCCCCCCCCCCCCCTCCAGGACAGCCAAGAAACTCGTCTTTGCTTCGCTCCCGCTCGCCTCGCGTGGGGCATTGCCCCCGCGTCTCAGGTCGCAGTCGTTTCGGCCGTGCCATCGACACTTTCGCTCTTGGTCGCAGTTCCCTTTCCTGCAATCGCACCCACATTAACCGCCGTGCCTGTCGCTGTCGCCGTTCACGTCGTCGTCGCCGCTCCCGAACCCGTATTTTTATGCCGCGCGTGGGTTTGGCGAGCGGGACACTGGGCTGCAAATCATTCAGTAGCAGCTGCACAGTTTCTCCCTTTTTTCAAGATTTCTCAGTAGGAGAGGACATGTGGGGCGACCATGTGTCCATCTTGTAACTAGTATTTTCTCTCACCAGTTTCCGTCCGCATATTTTAACCATCGCCTGGACTTTCGTAGTGCCACCTGGCCCAGTTCCAAAGATATTATTAATACTCCCCTCCCCCCCTTCCCAAGGACGTGGACGATGAGTTGAAAGAGGCAGTAACTGTCATCACTAGAGCGATCCAAATTGATTAGGAACTAAATGCTCATTTAAAGCGTACAAGCGCTGCATTGCAGGAAAAACGTCCTTCATTGGACAATCGCAAGGGTGTTTTGTTTCATCAGGACAACACGCGTCCTCATACCGCTCGGATCACGTATGCCAAAATCGAAGAGCTGGGTTGGGAAAAAATTCCACATCCGCCGTATTCACCAGACATTGCACCCTCCGATTACCACCTATTCAGAAGTCTACAAAACTATCTCAACAGAAAAGAATTTGAAAGTTTGGAGGCTCTCAAAAGTGACCTGTCCGCATTTTTTGCTTCTAAGCCAAAGGAATTTTATAAACATGGAATTGAAATACTTGTAGAAAGGTGGCAGAGTCATAGAGAACGAAGGGGAATATATACTTGATTGAAACTTGATGCGATGCAGGTGTATTTTAATTTTACTTTACTTATGCAACATTGCGACATTACTTATGGGATGACCTTATATCATGAAAGGAGTCAGGTGATAGTTTGCTATATTACGTCTGCGATAACAATAAATAAGTATACAGGTATGTCTATTAATATCTTTGGGTATACCTGTAGGTATGACAAATCAAGAATTTCTTATTGTTTTGACATGGAATGACCCATACTTGGATCAAGTCAGGAAGCGGGCTACCTCGATTGTTTTGATTTTCCAGAGAAGGTTGAAGTAAGTCAATGATGTTGATCAAGCTGGACTGTTCGAATTTGAAATCGAGCAGACCATACTTATACGACGCATAAATACAAGCCTTTTACCGTGTTTTCCCTTGAGTTTGACATTTTTTCACTTGATTTCGACAACGGTGCATGTTGGGGGTGGTGTAGCGAATCCACGCAGATAATAGGAGTTCAATTCTTAGGTGAAATGTCGCTCCCGTCGCTTTTCACGGTAGCATCCTCGCAATCCTTCAGACACCCGTATCCAGAGAAGCGTTCCTTACTGTGGTTCTTTTTCCCGTTTTGCAGAGTATTCCCTGCCGAATTCATTCATGGCGAAGATAATCTGCTTTGAGGATCGATTCAGAATCGTGAAGAAGATATTTGATTCGTGAAGACGTATTCAGAGATCAGGGAAGAGCGTCCGCGTCCCGCTTACAACAGGGCGATAAAAGACAGGGGGAATTGTGAGAGGGGATCTTGGCCGCTGGGAAAAAAAGGAGTGTTGGTGTCCATTGTTTTGAGAAGGAAAGATGTGACCCTCAAAAAATTGAAGGAGGAGGTGGAAACGGACAAGCTTGGCATCTTTCGGTCAGATTTAGGGTGCAAAAAAACTTGTGGTTAACAGTCACTTTCTAATTTAAGCCTACTAGTATCCCAGCCTCAGATTACCAACAAATGAAGAGAAAAATACATACACAGACAAATGAAATTACGCACTATTTGAGAAAAATTGACAGCTCGCATACTACAGGGTGTCTCAAAATTCCTCATCGAAAAGTAAAATTATATTTCCAGAAAAGTAAATTTGTAGAGAAGTGAATTTTGGTAGTCAGTTGGTACTCCTACTTTTCGTTCGATATGGGTGGCATCACCTTAGTAAAGCAAGATGGCAACAAAGAAGGCGGAGTGGGTAATTTTGCACTGAACCTAACCTGAACATTGTTGTGCTTGTACACCATTAGTTCAAGCGGTTGTACGGAGCAAGGAAGTCTCCAGTATCACAGAAGATTCTGCGTTGGTTCGGGCAATTTGAAGAAACCAGTACGACGTTAAATTGTTTACAAACTACTGACACGTCGCAACTGACTCATTCACGTGAAGTGACTGGGCTTTCATGAATGTGGCAGCATCTTCAAAAATTTTTTTGGACTTCTTGCCATTGCCACCTGAATATTTCCACTACGTCAGCTGGTGTGCGTGGCTTGCTTGCTCCATTTTGATTTGTCACTATTCAATTTTTTATTATAAATTCTTCAACCAATTCAGAATGCTTTTTTATGATGGAATCTTCCTTCTTCTGTAAAACCACTTCAACCAACCGCTGTACAAGCGCTACTACCTGTATATTCAGCTTTGCGTAAAGAATCACCTCGCCTTTTGTTGCATTGTTGTCATGTTGCTTCCTATGGTGCTGCTACTCAAATTGAATGAAAAGTAGAGAGTTAGGTCACATGACCACCAACTTTCACTTCTCTACATCTACTGCTTTTCTGGTAAGAAAATTTTACTTTTCGATGAATAAATTTGAGGATTTCTGTTCAGGTATTTCTGTTGCTCTCTTTCTTTCACTCATTTGCTACAAGCGCATGAGGAACATCACCTGCATCCCCATGCGCTTAACCTTACGTTCGTAACATTACCGCACTAAGCTTGAATGACAGACCTCAACTTTGATTGGTTCTCGCTCTGAATCTGCATCTCTTCAACCTGCAATACCTTGCCATCCTGTCATCTCAAAAAAGTATCAATGGGAAATTTAATGGGATAGAAAAGGAACCTGAGTCTTGGCGTCTTTGAGCTCTGCTTCCCTCTTTTGAAGTCGCTCCTCAAGTCTTTTACTTATGTCCTCGCTCTTTGCTCTCAGTCCTTCCTCTTCAGTCAAAGTCTTCGACATGTTCAGGAGCCGTTCTTGCAGCGCCTTTATCTTGTTCCCCAGCAAAATAGCACACAGGAATGGATTCTTAGCGGACATTCACTCCACACAACTCAGATGTATTCACGAAGCTCCAGCGTTCGTTTAATTTATACGTTAACATTGGAATACCATCGATTTCGAATTTCCATGAATAATATAACATTTAGGAAACACTCTTCCCATATGTATATACTTAAGGCTGCAGGGCCTTCTTGTTTCGACTTCGGTAATGTTGCCACAATTTGGAAAGTGAATACTAAATGATCCATTAAAATCCATTAGAATTCATCTGAGGAACAGTTTCCTTCAATGTTCCCTCATTCTAAGTTTTCAAATCATTTTCGCAACATGGGGTACTTTGTTATGTCTATGATTAGCATGCGATTTGCTTTTGCATTTATTTACTACAGAACTATGAAGTTATTTTTTGAGACTGATTTAAATATTTGATTACAGCTGTTTGAGTTGAAATTTTCTTCACATGAAGGCGAGACGGATGCATGAGGGTAACTCACCTCCTGGTCCTTTTCCTTGCCAACATTTCGCATTTCCTCCAGTATCTAAGTAGAAAAAAATGGATGCATGAGGTACGAAACGGGAGGGAACCACTAATCGCTGCGTATGTGGAGGAATTGTGATTTTGGGAGGGATATCGCTAGCATGGAAATTTTTCAGGAAAGCCGTAAATAAATCCAGAGGGAGAGGGGGAGAGAGAGAGGGAGAGAGAGAGATAGAGCAGATATTGACGATTCTCTGTTTTGATCTGAGAAACTTGATGAGATAAACTAGGCGAAGTTTATGTATGTTATCATCCGATGAATTCCTTTCCACAGGTCATGGAAGTTTTAAATAGAATAAGACATTCCTATTTGTATGAGTATACAGGTAAGCAAACGAGTGGAACGAGAGATTGGGCTTTGCAGAACAGCTTTGCAAACAAGAGGTCGTCGATGGTGAGGGGGCTAAGATTCAGCGCTGGCATTTATGATTACTCCACTCCATATTCAAATCACTTGGACCTTAAATGACTGGATATTTAACGGCCAGGATACGAAATCGGATTTTAAATGAAAATCAGCAATCCAGTGTCTTAGCAAACCCGCTTCTTGTTCACTTAAAGTCATGGAGCAGAAACGTGGAAACGCGTTATTAAAAGGAAGTATGACCTCGGAATGAAATTTGAAATTGGTTTCTGATTCAAATTCAAAATTTCGTTTCAAATTGGATTTGGAATCTAATCCGGATACACCGATCCAAAAGTATTAGGTATTGTCTATTCAGCAACAAAAGACACACTTGGTGGGGAAGATTTGATGGATGGGGCTGTGAAGGGCTAAGAGTCAAAAGAGAGATGTGTATATCTGGCCTCTGGCAAGTCATTTGGGTGTTAAAGACATGCTTCATGTTTTATGACATGCTTCAGTGCTGTCAGATGACAGACAACACTTTCCAGTCGGCTGAGAGAGATCTCTTAGGGAGAGACCTGCTTCTTCTGATTGAACGAAAGAAAGCAATCCTGATTAAGAAGAAAATCCCTCCATTCACCATATCTCAGGTGAAGAACTTGAGTGACGGAGGCTACCCCTTGGCCTGTCATGTCGAAGCCGCAAGTCTATCTTTTGAGGCCAAATCAATATGAATTACCTTTCTTCGACCCCTTCTGGCGACAAAATTCAACTGTCTTGAATTTTTACTGAGAGCATCAACAGGAGCGAAATTTGGCACACTTCTTCGACTCTCTACATAGAATCGAAGTTTTTGGAGGAAAGAGACCAACATAACGAAAGATTTTGACTTGTAGGTGAGAAAGAGTCCTTTGTTGTTTCCAGTGCACCATTTCGCCAAAAAATGTAGATGTCGTTAATTTAGGTTTAGAGTGATGGCTCTGGTCCCGTCCTCCAGTATTGCCAGATATCGTGCCTTAGTTATGCCAGATTCGTGACCTCCTCGACCTTAGCATCGGAGTATGGATGTTCTGTTTTTTAATGTATGTGTTAATTTTGCGTCGAGTTCATTAGATGAGCTGAGATTGAAATGGTGGCAAGCAGTGGCCGATCGATTTGATAGGATGTGGAGATATCTCATTGGGACATCCATAAATTAACAGGATGGCGCCCAAGTTGTATTCAACGCTTCCTAGAGGCATTTTCTCCTCTGAACTCGTCGAGACGGCTCGAGGAACTCTCGATTGGCCTAAAATTCCTCACTCGCTTTGAAATGGTTCAAGGAACATGGAATAGACCTCTAATCGGTCTAAGATTACACGTTCTCTTAAAAGGACCATGAAAGACTGAATAATGTGCGATTGGCCTAGCGTTACTCCCCATGTAGCCACGGGTGATGCAAAACTCGTCCATGGACAATCCAGTTGTCCAGAGATGGGTGTAAGTCCAGAGGCAGTCGTCCGTAGGATGAACATAGGATGCCATCGCCATGGATCGATATCTTCTCATGCATTCTGAGCTTTATTCGAGCAAAATTTCCCTGCATCAAACACAAAATTCGTTCCTTTTCGTTGAATGAAGGTTTTATAGAATGGCATTGCGAGCATTCGATCAAGGGATTTATTTTGTTCTTTTTTTTCTACTCAAGTCGCATCCCAGTAACTTCAATCAATATATGTGACATTATAATTGGACCAGTGCATGATTTCATTTAGATTTCGGCTTCATGAACGAAACGATGAAAGAGTCCTTATTTAGACATCCATGGGACGTCCAGCAAAGGAACTTCCAAGGACAACTTCTTTTGGACTTCCATTGAATGTCCTCCAATGGAATCCCCACCCTGTTGAGGCCTTTCATCTTGCCCGACATCTAGAAATTCATTCAAGAAATACAAAGCTCCCATAACATAAGTGAGGTCGCTCTCATCCAACCGCTGTTGTCTCCTGATTCCTTAAATGCTAACGAATTCTTCTGCAGAAGCTTTCATCCTGTACTTGATAATTTCCCACGTACAAGCCTAAGGAAGGAAGTAATTCTAATTAATTTATTTGTAGAGAGACGTAACATAGCTCAAGGAGACTCCCGGCAATTCTGGCGCATTGCATGGCGAGAGTTTGGTTCCACTTATGAAGTAAGCCTGTTCCTTAATGACGAATTGCATGGAATAAGACGAAGGGAGAAACAATCGAAGTTAAGAGCATCGTCTCAATAACATTTCACCTTCTTTTCATACATTTCTCTCCTAATTCTTCCAAGGACAGTGAGAGGGTGAGATCGTCATTATGCGGAAAACGCTCTTTTCCCACACCATGAATATTCACGAGCAAAGAAATTTTGCCCCATTGATGCCTGAGGGTTACTATCGCTGCACCCCTCAATGGTCATTCAAAAACTTTCCCAAAGGAAATCTCCAATGGATCCTAAGACACGGACATCCGATAGGCCATCCAATTGACATGTCCAGAGATTATCCTCGGACGAGACATTTAGTCATCCACTGGATGTCCGAGGGGGACATACATTGGAATTCCAAGTGTCCAGGAGGGTATGTCCAATGGATTTATTTTGGATCAAAATTGGTACTTGGGTCGTTCTCGACGAGATGTCTCCCAGACTAGGAATTAATCCTTAAAGGCCTAATTGGATCAGTAAGTGGAGGATTGGGTTTCCTTTGAAGGAAAAAGGTAGACATAGCCCTGACTCGAAGACAATTCATTTGTTAGGCCTACGCCTAACGCAAGTGGGTTTCGTAGTTGCTTGGAAAAAAATCGCCTAAATGGCATTACTTGCCAGACATTTTGGAAGCGGCAGGCTGCATAGAACCCAAATTGCAATATGTGTTGATATTGTCCAAGAATTCGTCCTCGGCAAAGGATTTACATACATTTCATCAGTGAGAATGGCTGCTACATGTGTCACAATTTTGGAGAGTGTGAAAGTGATGCACCCGACTTGAAGCGAATTCCAGGTTGCTCGATCACGGTGATTTTCGATACTTTGCTTTGAAATGGTATTGTATTAGAAGCACTGGTGATTTTATTTTACAGTAGTCTTACTTATTCACCAGAAATGAATGTGCAGAAAAGCATGAACCTTGCATATCAGATATTTTAGAAAATAATCTGGCCTCCTTGTCTTCGAATAAATCATTCTGTGACTCTTCTAAATCTGAAGCTTTAAGATTTCAAAGGAGGATCATAACTAGCAGACAAGACCCCAAATTCCATCTCTTTTGGCGTCCTGGGACAAATTGTTTTAATCCTTCTCCCGAAAGGGAACAAATGAAGTTCAAATCGGGCTAAGGTATTCGTTTCCTTGATCTTCAAGCACTACTCGAACATTTAGTCTATTCCTTGGCCATCCTACAAGAGTCAAGTGCTTTTAAAAAGAGTTGGGAATGCGGGCTGGATGCGTACGAAATCACGTGTTGGTATTGTGGTCATGATGACACGTATTGTTTGTATCATGTACATATCATGATACCATATCATGGTATCATGATACCATCATGATACCATTATGTATCATGAAGTGAAAGCGAAAACTGTAGCATCCTATGCTCTTGGCTCTTGGCTTTGGTACATATGACGCGAATGTAACTGTGAGGTCAAATATGAGATCAAAACTTACTACTGGAAGAAGACCATCCTCTGTTTCAGGCCTGATGAGCAGCAGCTTGTCAACCTTCGTGCTAATTTCGTCCGTTTTGTCCTGAAAAAGGATGAAATGGTTCTGAAGGAACGATTCTGGAGTTTCTTTATTGTTTCTGTTCATTATTCCTATAGTACATGAGGGACCAAATATTGCCCCGCTAGACTTTGAATGTTATAGAATTGAATGAGTTCAAGTGAAATTTTGCGTCATCAGGATTAGCCAGATTGGTCCTCTACATAGCAAGTTTTACCAACTCGTTTTAGGTTCCATAGCCCATATATTCAAACGGTTCCTGTACAAACCAAGTGCGTGAAGAATTGTAGGAAAATTAGGCACAGGGTTGGTTGAGGAACTGGATGTAAAGTAGCTACTAAGATCTCTGACATACAGGGTGTTCCATACAGGGTGATTCTGACCCACTCACACGGATTGTGGGTAAATGCTATGACAAATACTGTGAAAACATATTATTCAATACATGAAGATCATCTGCTTAGGCCAAGAAAGGGTTGTGCTCATGCAAAATTGAGCCCCATGTCATCATATGCCTCTTAGGGTCTCGACAGGAGCTGAAATTCGCCCACCGCAGCCATATAGGGTTGGAAATGTACAATTAGGTCAGACGAGACAAAAATCAACCTTATGAGATCGGATGGGCGTGTTTACATTTGGAAACAGTCCTGCGAGGCCCTAGCAGCATGGGAGGGGGGACCCGCAGGTATGGTGGAGGCACTCTGATGTTTTGGGGCTGCATGACGGCCAAAGGAGTCAGATATGGCTGTCAAATACATGGAAGAATAGATGCTAAGCTGTATACAAGTATTCTCGAGGACGAATTGCTCCCAACAATTAAGTATTACCAGCGTGGAGTGGAAGGGGTGGTCTTTCAGGAGGACAATGGTCCAAAAGACACCTCGCAGCTGGCTCGCTAATCGCACCAGGACCACGGATTCGAAGTCCTAGAATGACCAGCACAGTCACCAGACTTCAATACAAGTTAAAATTTATAGCAACACTTGCAGTGGAGGCTGGTGGAGTACGCGAAGGAGCCAGCCAACATCAACGAGTTGTGGCCGTGGGACAAGACCGAGTGGGATGCCATTCCAGTCCAAACATGCGTGGACTCGGTTTAAAGCATGCCTAGAAGGGTCTAGCAGTGTTTAAGCCAATATGAAAAACACAAAGTATTAATAACTTCGATTTTCTGTATTTTTAAACGTGAATGACTACACTGTGAAGATAACCTGCTTTGCTTTGAACAGCTGCAGCTCAAGCAATTGGGAGACAGTTACCATGGGATTAGCATTAATCAAAAGCCTGGAAGAAGGAGCCCTGGTAGCAGATAACATTGAAACAACATTGATTCAACATCCGGATGTTGAATCAACATTGAACCCATGTTGATTCAATGCTATGTGCTACTGGGGAGTATGATTGGCTGAAATTTAAATTAAACTGAATACTTCATTCTGGAGTTACGAGTCATCAAGTGGAACTGTGTCAAACTCTGTCTTGGTCCTCACTGTAATTTTATTACATTCCCATTTGTAGCGAGAATGTAATATTCCCTAGTAGCACATAACATTGAATCAACGTTGATTCAACGTTGGTTCTACGTCCGGATGTTGAATTAACGTTGAATCAATGTTGTTTCAATGGTATGTGCTACTAGGGTTTGAATATATTCAGCTTCTTCGTGATTGCATCCATGCCCTAGTAGCACATAACATTGAAACAACACGAATTCAATGTTGATTCAACATCCTGGTGTGAATTTCCACGAAATTTGTTGTTTTGCAGGTTAGAGATTTTAGTTTTCCTGTTCACAACCATGCTTCGCTGAGAACGTCTTATCTCTCTCGCCTTCGCTCATCGGCCTGTGGAAGGGCCTAAGGGAAATTTATTTTGCTTGATGGGATTCATGTTGGCGCCACTTGTCGGCTTCCCCGATGCCTGTAAGGTTTGAGAGGTTAAGAACGTATGCGCAATTAGGGAGGCCGGACGTTTCATTTTAATTCCCGATGGTATTTCTTTTTTTTCAATTCACATAAGTAGACGATTTCATGGCACACACGAAAAACAGAAACTTAACTCACGAAAATACGCTGGCCCATCTTTCTTTCTTCCGAATTCTCCGAAATATCTATCACCCTCTTCATTTTTTCCATCCTTTCTTCTTCGGATTTCTTCAAACTATCAATCATGCTCGTCAGTCGTTTCACTCCTTCGCCTTCGGATTTCTTCAAACCGTCAGTTACACACTGCAATCGTTCCATTATTTCTCCTCCAGATTTCTCAAAGCTATCAGCCATGCTCTTCAGTTGGTCCATCCTTTCTTCTTCGGATTTCTTCAAACACTCAACCATGTCCTTCAATTGGTTCATTCCCTCACCTGACTCCAGACTATCAAGCACGCCCTTCACCTCCAGTAAACTGTCCTTTCCTTCTTCCAGGGCATGCAGAATTTTTTCTCCATATACCTTGAAGTCTATGAAAGATAATGCAGAACTAAAGACGTAGACATTTACATATGCACTTTAACCCACCCACCCATACCGTTCAAACTGCAATATTATTAGTGGCCTGTACTTAGGTCACTGCTGCTGGCATTGATGGAAAGAACATTTCCAAGATAATGTTCACACTAATGACTGGGAATCAGGCTGAAAAAGAAAATACTTCAAATGTATGTAGAACGAAGTACATATTCACGGTGACTAGCGACATACTTTCTTAAATCCTCATCCACATAATAGCTAAACTCAGCTTTTATGTAGGCCTAGTTTCAGATTGACTTTTGGCACAGAAATATACTTACATTTAGGTTGCTTTTTGTTAGAAGAAATGAATTGTAATTGAGCCTGGAATAACGAGGACAAATTGCCACCTGGGTAGAGGCTTTTCAGAGTTCAGAGAGAGTTTCAGCAATTTTTTTGAAACCGAGCCTCATACCAATTGAATTTATAACGTCAGAGGGCTTGTTGGGGGACTTCGAAAGCTCAGAAATTCCTCATAATTCGACAAAGGCAATTTCCAATGACATACTAGATTTCAGTTGATGTTAATTCTTCTTTGTGCCAAATGTTTAATATACGAGGGCTGATCATTTAATTCGTAGACAGATAACGTCACGTTCTCCCACGCAGGTTTCAGCTAAATCCCTCTAGGTTGCACCGAAGTGCATGTTTAAGAATACATTCAGGCAGTTACACATTGAGACTTATCGCCAGTTGTCCAGAAGCGTCAATTTGAGTGCCGTCAGTCGTGATCGTTTCGTTTTTGTTTCGTAATGGACGATTTAAAGACTGAACAACGATATGTCATACGCCATTGTGTTCGACGAGGTTTGAGTGGTGCAGATACCGTAAAAGCAATGACAGAAATTAACGGTGACCGGAGTTTGAAGGAAGCTGCGATTTTCAAGCGGCACAAACGTTTTAAGGAAGGACGAGAATCTGGGCTGACTACTCACGGCCTGGTCAGCCGAGGACTTCGACCACCGCAGAGCAAATTGCACGGGCAATTGGACGAAGACCGGCTAATCACAATTCGTCAACCAAGCAGTAAAATGTCCATCTCATAACGGCAACGCTCATGCAATTGTGACAGAACATCTTAAAATGGCCAGAGAATCTGTGCTCGCTGGATTCCATACCATTTGACACCTGAACAAAAAAAAACGTGTTGAGTGTGGGGCCATGCTAACACGGTTTGAACAAGTTGGTGAAAGATTTCTCAGTCGCATAGTGACCGGTGACGAGACATGGATTTACCATTATGATCCAGAAATCAAGCAGCAGTCAAGTGAGTGGAAACATTCAGATTCAGCGGAGCCCAAAAAGTTTGGAGTCGTTCTCTCAGCCACGAAACAAATGGCACTCATGTCTTTTTTTTGCAAAGGTATTCTCGTCACGCACTTTATGCCACGTGGTACAACTTTGAATGAGGAAGCATATGTCGAAGCTCTCCGAAAAAAGCTCCGCCATGCAATTCGCGAAAAAGGTCCTGAGCTTCGAAATGAAAAATGGTTTTTGCATCATGACAATGCCAGACCGCATACTGCCGTTGTTGTGCAAACTGTGATCGAAGATATTGGTGCAAAGGTGTTGCAACAATCCCTCTACTTTCCAAAACTCGCACCATACGAGGCATATCGAAAAATGGCTTGCAAGAGGCTTTCGACTGTTGGGTAAAGCGTTGGTGCAAGTGTATCCAGTTTCAAGGAGAACATCTCGAGGAAGTACAGTACAGTATACAGAAGCCGAAATAACTATGGAACAATGCTTTAGGCCAGCCGTTCTCAAACTGTGGGTCGCGTACATTTTCCGTGCATAAAAAAATTACTATATCCGCATCCGCTCAGGATGCTCCGCAAAATTTTTTGTACGTCAGCAATTGGGTCGTGATTCAAAGAAGTCTGGGAATCACTGCCTTAGGCTTTAGGTAACGCATTCCATTGTACCTTGAAATTGGTAGGGATTCTGCAAAACAGGAAAAAAATCAAATCACGGGCGTCAACAGCCATAGCTATCTTCAAATGCACAACCCAATTTACACTTGAAGTACGTCGAGTATATGACATCCAGGACTCGGAACATTAGAGTGCATGACTGCCCAACTTGGCAGCGATCCTGCCTCTTAACGGCTCCCTTATCCTTTCATACGGACAACGCGACGTCATCTTTGCTGTAAGGCAGCTCCCAAGAGGCTGAACGATTAATGCGATGTGGCGCTAAGAAGCGGTAGGGAGACATCTATCCTCTGGAATGGAAACGATTGTTAGACTTCTGCCATTTCCTTGGATGCTGCATTGAGTTACCATGCGCAATGTTACAGGGGGTACGCATTCATTTGAAAAACACTATATGTACCTTATTATTTCAAAACTCATCTGCAGTGGCGTATTTTAAGAGGGAGGGGCAGCCAAGCCCCCTGGCGCCCCTGGGACAGAACTTGGCGCCCCCCTGGAGGTAATATTTCTCTCCCTTGATATCGCTCGGGTGGGATTCTACGTCCCTTGGAGTAGTTTCTTTAAGTGTGTTAGAAGTGAGACGCGATTCACAAAGTTTCAATGAGAAAATATATATTTCGTTCATGAATTTTAAATTACAACTTTTTCAGCTTCATCTTCCTTCAATCCTCTTTCACGGAAATCTCAGTAGAGCGAGCAGTGAGTGTGGGTTCCCTTACGAAAAGATCCTATAGGATCCTATGAGATTTTCGAAACATAAAATTCTAATGGGATTCTTATAGGAATCCGAGAGAGTTCCTTTAGGATCCTTTAGGATTCTTATAGGATCCTATAGGAATCCTATAAGAATCCTATAAAAATCTTAAAGGAATTCTATGAGATTTTTATGTTTCAAAAATCTTAAAGGATCCTATAGGATCTTTCCGTAAGGGTTCATTTGATGCTTCCAATTCCCAGGAACACAACGACTATTAAGCCTCCGAGTCCGAGGGCGCCTTGGCGCCGTCTGTCCATGATATCGACATCGGATGTGATCGTCTTTCTCCTGATTCCTCTTTCGATTCGATTCAGTCCTTACACATTACCTTCGTCGGAGAACTTGTATTCTTCATCCTCTCTTATAATATTGAGTTTTCTCCCATGACGTGTTTAGCAAGCTAATGTATTAATAAAAGAATAAGTTGGGTTCTCTCATATGATACAAAATTGTACATTGATTCAATTAGAACCATTGCAAATACACTTGACATTGTATCAATAAAATAGGCATAACAAATTCATATAGTCTACGACAGCGGTTCCCAGGCCTCTCTGAATCGCGACCCACTCGCTGACGTATAAAAAATTTCGCGACCCACCGGAGTGGGTCGGGAACGAAGTACTGTATCTTCAAAGTAGTCATGATGTGAAGAAAACCGATTGACATTTTCTGCAGGCATACGACGGCGCTAGAAACATGGCTGGGCATGTATCCGGTCTCCAGGCTCGAATCAAAAAGCACTCTCCATCTGCTACTTATGTCCATTGCTGTGCTCGCAATCTAAATTTGGTCCTCGTGGGTTCTGTGGATATAAATCCCCGCTGTCAGTTGTTTTTCGGAACTATTGAGAAGCTGTACACATTTCTCACTGGAAGTCTTCCACATATTCCTGTCTTCCAGGCAAAACAGAAAAAGCTCTCTCAAGTTATTCTGTAGATAAAGCGTCTTTCAGAGACCCGCTGGGCATGCCGCCATGATGCTGTGAAGTCACTAAAGGTGAACTTCGCTGCTGTTTGCGCTGCCCTTGAGGAAATAACAGAGGAGAGCAAACAGAAGGGCATAGTAAGGGCTGAGGCAGTGGGTTTGCTCGCAAATTTAGAGAGCCTTGAATTCTTGTTCATGATGTTTTGGCATGATATCCTGAAGAACTTCTTCGCCCTTTCAAGTAACTGCCAGCGTTCTGATAGTGACCTCATCATGTCTTGCAGCTTCATAAAAGCTACGATTACAGCTCTCAAAGAAATTAGATCAGATGCTATCTACAGTAAATTCCTGTCAGAAGCGAAGCAAATGGCAGAAGATTATGGGATAGAACAAAATTTCAAGGTCAGAAGAAGCGGCCGCCGGAAGAAAATGTCAGGGGAAGTTGCAACGGATGAGCCTATCCAGGATCAAAAAGACTGGTTCCGTATCAAAGGTTACTTCTTCATCCTAGACACCTTAATTCACTAGATGACCACAAGATTCTCTGACTTTTTCTAGATTGTGAGCAAATTTGACTGTCTCAGGTCACAAAGGTTTTTCTATGGTGGAGACGCTGAAGACTTGATTTAGACTTTGGTTCGACAGTGCAAAAATGATTTGTGCGAACCTGATCCAGAGCATGTTCTACAGGAATTCCATATATTCTTCGATACCCTCTGAGAAATGCTCAAGGATGATAGTTTGGTACAACATCCACGCGACATTCTACATTTCATGATGGAGAACGGGATGACAACAGCCTTTCCAAATGTTGCAGCCCTATACCGGATCTTTCTCACCCAGCCAGTTTCAAGTGCGAAGGCAGAAAGGACATTTAGTCACTTGAAGAGAATTAAGAACTATCTTCGAACAACAATGGGACAGGAGCGTCTCGCCGTTCTGAATATCGAGAGAGATTTGATCAACAGTGATTACACTGTTGATTTTGAAAGCGTGATATCTTCTTTCAGTGCAATGAAGTGCAGAAAAATGAAACTCTGAATTCAATACGACAGCACCCGATTAATTCATTTGTGACGTATATTTACTTTGGAAATATGTTTGCTTCTGGCGCCCCCGCTCTGCTACCTTGCCCCCCCTGACTCTTCTGCCAAAATACGCCACTGCTCATCTGGTATAACTCAATTGCTTGTGACATTTACTATCATGCGTCGTCCTTTATGTGATGTATTTTTTTTTCTATACCACAGTCGGCGAACTTAGGATGAGGTGGAGCAGTTTATCCTTTCCTAATTCGGAAAATGAGGTAGCTAACCTGAACTACTGGAGTACTCGTCAAGTTCTGCTTTGGAGGAGTGCAGGAGATCCTCAGCGATTGATCGATAGCCAGCTTCAAGGAGACACCTGGATATGCGGGCCAAATTTCTTCCGTTCTTCTTCTCCAGGACATGAC
Source organism: Darwinula stevensoni (assembly GCA_905338385.1). NCBI lineage: Eukaryota > Metazoa > Arthropoda > Ostracoda > Podocopida > Darwinulidae > Darwinula > Darwinula stevensoni. The sequence goes on along the minus strand of CAJPEV010002802.1, from coordinate 6,546 downwards.
CTAGACTGGACATTCTCTGTTCATTGAATATATAGTCGTCATCGATAGTCCTCACTTCGTCACAGTTGAGAATGCCGTGGGTCATCATCCTCGTCATGATATCTTTCGGTTTTCTAATACTGGTGAACTTCAACCAAACTTTCCTGATGCGGACTTTCAAATCTGGAAAGACCAGATGGACATGGATTTTATGGTTCAATAAACATCTAAGAAACTCTTTGAGATAATGTTGTACTGACATTTCAAAATTTTTTTTCCTATTACACTACTTTACTATTTCACTACTTAAGAAAAAGACGATTATTTAAATATTGACTTTCCTCTGGAGTTGGAAAAATAATTTATATATTTTTGTATAGAAAGACCATTCCCATTCAGTCCGTCATACATGCAACCCCAGAAGGGACAAACATTTCCACCTCTTGGCGTTTATAAACGCTCATGATTCATTAACTTCTCCTAATTTAAATCTGTAACCCTCTTAATCGAAAGTATATAAGTCCAACGCATTTAAGATTAACATGCAATTTCAGATTATTAATTTCTTGACTCCTGTATATCGAAGATTCCAGACGGGGTGAGGTCTCACCTGTTTTACTCTCAAGGTCCTCGGCTATGGTTGAATAACCAAGATCCTGCAGGACTACCAATAGGTCAAGGTACCACTCTTGGTACTTCTTCGGCTTCTTGCACAATATATCGAGGAACTTTGTCGTTCTTGTTTCCAAACTGTCAGAACATATGTAATCGATTTCTTCTTTAGAGAGGTGTCCTTGAAGTTTCTGACAGACTTTCTGCACAGGAATTCCTGCGAGTAGGCGTCGGCGGCTTCTGATGAATCTGAAAATATTGCCCTATCGTTTTTACTTACCAGCTTGTCACCAATAGAAGGTATCATAGTTCCGAAAAAGAAAGACGCTATGATCTGGTATCAGCAAATGCGTAAATTATCGATTGGCCCTCTCCGCCCATGGGCATGTCGCAAGTTTCTTCAAAAATGCTAAGGGTGATTTATTGTCCTCTCCTCGCAACTGCGGAAGGCAGTCAAAAGCAGTCATGATAACTAAGACCTGTTCCTCATTTTCACTGAGCCTCAATACAAGACATATTTAGGGTGGTCCAAAATAAACCTGGACCCCTGTCTTTCAGTATTTTTTTATTTTAATATTCCAAGCTGCAACAGTCAAATTTCTCGAGTGAAACTTTTTATGGATTTCATTTACAATTTCGCTACATTTGGTCAAAATATTGTGGGAAACTTGATTCTTCCAAAAGGCACTCAGAATTTTCACTCCTCAAAACTGAACAGCCTCAGAAGGAAAGCCTCTTCAAAAATATTCAACAAGGTCTCCTCTATTTTCAACAACACTCCCCGATCTGTTTCAGCAATAATCAACTGCGGGATTTACTGATCGCTGGGAGCTTGCGATCACTGTGGTCTGATCAATCTTTTGCGAAAGCAAATCGAACTACAAATATTCATTTTTATTATCAGGAACACTTTCACTATTTTCTTTGCGTTTTCCTTTCATTGGCACTTCAAAAGCTGTCTTTCTTTGAAATACACAATTTGGAAATATTTTCAGGGGAAATAATTCAAAGAACTATTCCAATGCAGCAAATTTGGGGAAAACGGATCAAACATGATAAAACTTCGTGAGCGTGTCACTAACAATGAGCTCGCTTTTCCCGAGGTTCACACTTTCAGTGTCTCTTGCATCCGACTTTGCTCTAATTTTATTTCTTTTTGCTCTAATCTTTTTAAAGTGATACTTGAAGTAGATGACGCCACATCGCCAGAAAAAGAATTGACGCTCAGCTGCCATGACGCATTGAGAACAGTATACGTTGTGCTTTTCGAAAAGAGAAAATTCTGATTGTCCTTCGGAAAAATGTAATTACTCCAAAATCCACAGTACAAATACTAATTAGCCAAATTTTAATTGGAAGCCGATAATTGATTTCATTTTGTATGCAATAAATTTCGCTTATCTATATTAAAAAATAAATAATACAAATTCTGAAAGACAGAGATCCATATTTTCTTGAGCCACCCTGCATATTCATCGCTGAAAGAAGCACGACTAAGAGGGAGTTCAGTGATCTTGATGAAATTCGGTGCACAAGTTTATGCTAGCATACTACGAATCATGTTGGTTGAGAATATCTGCCTTATTAAATGGAATCTGTTTCGCTGTATGAAAGGATCTACATGAATCACTGTGGTGATTCACTTTCTAAGTCGTTCACGAAGAGGAAACAACAGTTGCGTTCGGGCAACTTTGAAGTATCTCACATATAAACCCAACTTAAATTATATTATTTTTCCATTCGATCTCGTTGCAAGACACCAGGTGACACTTCATGAAGATACGGAATGGTTGCTTTAACAGTTTCTATCAGATTCCAATCATCTTTCCTCATCGTTTTTTTTTTGTTTTACATTTGGGAGGGAAAATCCTTACTCAGTGACGTCCTGTTGCTGCTGTCCTTCCGTACCTGTAAGAAAAGAGTTTGATTTTGTGACACAATAGAAAGGGGCTGTTCGGGTAAGTATTTTCCCAAAAGAGAGTATTCCTAGGAATACTATAATCATACAATACAACAGAAAATCCCGTTGGATTCATTTTATTCGCCATAGCGCTTATCAGGAAAATTATGATGAATGCACTAATCACTATTGGAAGAATATATCAGAACCACAGTCTGCCTTGCAGGCATTGCTTCGATTTTTCACCAAGGACTCGCATATTGTCACAAGGGAAGAGAGATTGAAAATTTGTAATTAGGAGACTCAATCAATATGGAGGAAACAATTTGTACCATTACATGAAGTTAATAATGAAAGTGAGTTTTAAAATAAATTTGGATTTGTTGCTTTCCCAAGTAGAACGTAGGTGGTGGGCCACCACTTACATTTGGGGAAGAAAGCTGATGGCCTATCAACTACAATAGGTTGTGGGCCACCAGGTACATGTCCCACTTGCCAGCACTGGCTCGTCACCTTCCGGGCCGATAGAGGGCTAGCACATTACCAGTTAGCTCGTTTGTGGTGTACCACCAGCTATGAAGGGTCCTAATGCCTCCATATAGGCTACCGATTTAGAAGCGTACTCAAGAGTATCAAGACGACTCACTGCTCTCCGGTTCCGCTCCAATGTGGAACTCTGAGGGACAGAGCAAAAGTCTGGGAGTATCAGGACACATCATATACAAGATGTTCCGAAAGTTTCTGACCCACCCCCCAAAAATAGGGCTGAATCCTATGTCAAACAGTGTGAAAACATTCTGCCTATACACATGGGCGGCATGAATATACGTGAGATCCGCTCAGACCAAGAAAAGGCTGCGTTGAGGCAGAACGCAGCCCCATGCCACACGGCTGGCTTCGAGTTGCGCGCCATCGAAGAGACTTAGAAGTCTAGAAGTGTAGCGTAGTGTAGTGCCCGGACAGCTAACGGCCTACTACATTTGCGTTACTTGGGTTGCTTTTATCTGAACGCCTCTCAATGGAGGCACCTCTTAGCTACCCAGACTCGTTAAATTCTATGATGAGGAATAGCATCATATATGATGGTGACCAGATCGAATTCGAGGATGAAGAGCCTCGATTCATACTGGTTCACTTTCCCCAATTCGGTTTTGAAACCAAATTTTGTAGTGCAAGTTGTAAAATGTACCACGTGTAAAAAGTGTCAGCGTGGATGCACACAATTTCGATAAGCAAACATTAACGTTTATGGGAAGAAATAGGATTATTGCATTCATGTAGACCACCCTTTCTAGAAAAAATCAAAAGTACGCAGCAAATACCACGTTCCTGTTCTGGAAAAGTCCTTGTACGTGCTTACAGAGTACACTATTTGTTACAGGAAAATGATTCACTTAATGATATCTCCCTGGGAGTACACAGAGTACAGCAGAAGAGTATTGAATGATATCAGTGTATTGTCTGAGAAGGTTCCAGGATCCAGGACGGTAGTTACAGCGTTAATATTGGGTTTTCAATTTCTCTCCAGTTCACCCTGCAGGGAATGGAGCTAAGAATTCGCTTTCAACCTTATTGTCTCCTTTCTCGTCATACCTCGTATGTAATATACGTAAACCTCGACTGATCGTATTTCTACAGAGCCGTCTCTAGAGATGAGGGTGAAAACTATTCCAGATTATTCCATTTCCATTCAAGAAGTTCCAGAAGAGACACACGATATGAAACTTGAAATAGTCAATTCATCATACCTTGCAGGAAGTCCACGACGTCCTGCCTTTCCATGGCAATGAGCGCCTCAAAGAAGACATTAACTGCTGTTTGTGGGTTTTTGGAATAAAGGATGAAGAAGAATTCATCATTCCGCTCAGTAGGATTTATTATTTTTAGGATCTGTTTCTCCTCGCGGACTGTAAACACGCCTCTGCAACTCAATTGTCGAACCAACTCATCGCAGTCCACATGCTTGTCAATTATGTTCAAGCGATTTGCTCGGATTCTGTCCCATGATCGTGGTTCTTCGCTCATCTGCTGAGAAAAATCAAATTTATTCCAATTCTCAACATCACCATTAAAATCTTCCGTAGCTATTTGCATATCACACAAGAACATCGTCAGAGCAGAATAATTATGTTATGGAAGGTGTTCTGAAGAAAAAACTTTACCATGTAAAAAGTTCACTGTTTCTTTAATTCTACAAGCAGATTATTGATTGAAATGAAACAAATTGTTATTCCATGTAGTTTATGTTTGCATAAATGAACAACATGCTCGAAAATTCTCCCATTCAAGGAGAATACAGTCACAAATGCACCTAGCACAATTCAAACTTGCTCCCTGCACTTGGTTGTCTGCCCTTGCCTTAAATTTTCTTCCTAATGGGACATTTCACATCATCTTTGATCCGTGGGTTCGTCCTAAACACTTAGCACCTAGGCACCTAAGCACTTCATCCTTCAGGCAACACTAGAAGTAAAAATTCAGGGACGAGAGGGGATATTGGTGGCCATTGGAAAGTCTAATCGATGTGTGCGCGAAGGATCTGGAGAGTATTGATGCAACCCAGACAGGTTACAAATGCATTTAGTAACTTCAGTTGTTCTGTAGCATTCAATAATGTTTTCTCTGTCTTGGGGTCGTTTTGAACATGTGTTTTATGAATGGAATCAACAACCTGTGCACGGAATTAAAATGTTGTCCATTTCAATCAATGTGTCATGCTTTTTATGCATCTATCTGTAGAATTAAAGAGACACTTTACCTTTTAAATTGAAACTTTTTCCAGGACACCCTATAATTGAAGCAATGGCCCATGCAGATTCAAATTGAGAAACATGTTCTAGTGATGAGACAGCTATCATAATTTGCTTTTCTAATAATTGTTGAAAATGAAAAAAATAGCTAGATATGCATGAATATTTCTGTAGCAGTACTCGAATCGCACGTGTCACGATGTGGGGGCGATGAGAATGTGGAAAGGAAAACGATATCTTACGCATTTCAGTTTTTCTACATTAAAGAGTAATTTTATGCAATTCTGTGCGACTTACCAGAAGTGGAACAAACGTATATTGTAAATAAAAAATAACATATAATAAACCTCGTCATTAGCACCAATTCAGTTGTCAATGAAGACTATAGTTTATTTGCTCAAATGACCTAGCGAATAGTACATTTTTTACTGTTTCTTCCTAATTAAGGAAAACTTTACATAGTTGATTCGAAAGAAGAGGGAGTTGTAAAATAGCTTGAAAACCGCACTCCGTTTACAGCTGTAATCCCTCAAATCAGATAGAACTTCATAAACATTCCATTATTAATCTACGAATAATGAAATCTAGTCGCTTAAAACAGGACGAGATATGAGAAAAAGACTAAAGGTTACATTTGTGAGGACCACGCTGTAGGAGTTGTGGGCTTCTCAGGTCGTCAACTACTTGACATCATTTCCGACAGCTTTTCCTTTCATGCCAGAATGAGGGACATGAATTTCTCATCGAAGACCCATGCCTTTGCAAAAAACAGAAATGTCAGAAATGGACGAAGTATGCATTATACAGGCGAGTTCAATGCGTGCTACTCCTATCCACTCGAACTTGGCCATGCCAATGAAAATTTTGATTCTGAGATTTAATATGTTCACAGCTATCAAGAAGAGGTTCCTTGAAACATCATGGCCCTCTTCCTCAACCTACGCTTCCTTTCATCCTCCTTCAACAACATTACCTTCATAATCTCCCATCTCCAATCCTAACTGGATCAGAGCTAGACTTTCGCTGATAGCATTTTTCCCACAAGGCCTTCGCATTTCATTGCATCCTCTTTCTTTCAGAAGACAAGTCAATCCTTTTTTCTTAAGGGATAGGTCAAAGCAGAGAGAGGATAGAGATAATAGCAAGGAAATCCCCGTTTGACATTCCCGACCTTTCACATGAGGACAAGAGTTATCATCTGTAGGCTTTTGTGCCCTCAACTACTCCTAAATCATGAAAAGGATCAGCCTTCTGAGGTAAAAACAAGAGTAAAACTTGCTCTTCTGAAAACATTTGGACTGTAAA